>CM060256.1:32110370-32190370 GCA_030684275.1 Acipenser oxyrinchus oxyrinchus
GTTGTGGTGTGGTTTGGGGTGGGATGTTGTTGTGTGTTGCAGTGTGTAGTGGGGTGGGGTGGGGTATTGTGGGCTATGACTCAACCTGACAGCTGCGGAGAAGGAGTTTATTTTATTATTGTTAAAAATTGTATTAGGAACAATTTATCAGAAGAAGTCTGTACATGTTTCCATATTTCTTCAGCATGGGAAATTTGATATGAACGGTGTGCTGAGAAAACGTATTGCTTGTTTGACTGTGAGGCTGTCTAGTTTGTGGAACTGCCCCTCTATCAATGTCTGTCAGATGTCTTGTCGATCTGCAACCGGGAGATGCACTCTTTAGATTTAACACAACACATGTCAGGGAAGCCTTTGGATAACAAATGGATTTTCCATGTCTGTTTGCACAATTCTTTTCTACATGTTGCCAATATTTGTCCAATCCTCCATGCACAGACATTCACAGCATATGCAGATCTTTGAACTGACTTCATTCCAAGCAAACTGCTACAGATTTAAAAAGGTGAAAGATCAGGGATTGAAACTCTACTTAGCTACCGTAATCCACCAAGACATTCACTTTGAAAGCTGATTAAAATATTTATTTGAAATAGGTCACCTGGTCTGATGGCAGCTACTGTAGTGGCAGGAAGAAGCAGCAACTTCTACAGCGTGGTATTTGACATATATCTGCCAATTCCAAATTGAATGCACAAGAGAATAAGCAATGGACCAGTGCTAATATTACTACTGCCAATAGGAGGTAAGAAAATGGCTTAAAACTTTGGTTAGCACTCCTTTAGCAATTACTGCATGCCCTTTGTCATTGTTTAAGGACAGTATTGGATTCTAAAATGTCCTGATAAAATGAACATTCAGACAAAATGTTGTGTTCTTCGTCTATAGTAAATTGCATTATGGTGTCATTGTTTTGTCTTTTGGTATAACATAATACCTTAGTCCCAGAGAAACAGCTACAGTATAATCCCAGCACTTTCCTATTAACGTGCTTATGGCTTATGAAGTAATTCCATAAATCTCAGCCATCATGCACTTCTGTTCGTTAAGTAGTTCTCATGTGTTGCGGTTAAAGCAAAAATGCGTTTTCATAAAAATAAAAAAAATAATAAACTAGGTTAGCCCCACCCTTTTGTATGCCTTATTTCTTGTCATTGGCCAACCAGCTGCTTCCCCAAATGACTGATATGCTTTGCAGTTCATGCACAACCACTGCAGAGGTGACCTACAGTAGGAAATGAAACAGGCTATCAGAAAGTAAGGCTTGCAAACTGAGAACTTTCTTTTAACCTAGTATAGTGCCTGCTATTACTTTTTTAATTAAAATACACGCTTGCTGCATCATGTGCTTCTTTCAAAAGCACACAGCGGGTGCAAATGCACAACAGGGAAGATTCATGGGATTCTTTCATTAGCTTTGTACAGTAACACACAGCTGTAACAATTACTATATTCACACAATTATTGTTTTAAAATTCAGCTTTTAATCCCTTGTTTAGAAAGATACATATCAAGTCAACACACTGAACAGCTCACGTGACACTACCAGTAACGGTTGTGCACAGAGCACATATAACACAGTGTATGCAAACTTTGGTAGGATCTACAAACTGAACTAATGTTCTCTGTTCAATAATAAACTAACATTGCTGAAGAGATTGATCATGGTGGATAAACGGTTAGGGCGGATTAGCGACGGATTACTGTATTTGTATTGCAATACAAACCACTCTGATGTAAACATCATAACTAGATAAGAGGGGCTGTAAAAAAATATACAAACATTATTATTATTTGTTTATTTAGCAGACGCCTTTATCCAAGGCCACTTACAGAGACTAGAGTGTGTGAACTATGCATCAGCTGCAGAGTCACTTACAACTACGTCTCACCCGAAAGACGGAACACAAGGAGGTTAAGTGACTTGCTCAGGGTCACACAATGAGTCAGTGGCTGAGGTGGGATTTGAACCGGGGACCTCCTGGTTACAAGCCCTTTTCTTTAACCACTGGACCACACAGCATCCTATGCCATTTGAAGATACTTTAATATACCGAACATGGAGCGTAAAGCCAAAAACATAATCATACCAGAAAACTCAAACCAAGAGGAAAATATTTTAAGTGCTGCGAGTTACTGTAGCATAAAGTTTTCTGATACCTTTCAATAATCGGTGTCACTGTCAAAGATTCACACTTGGAGGATATTAACCCTTTGCGGTCCATTGTCGGACTGGGTCCGACATTGCAATTATCAGGTCCTTTGTCGGACCCTGTCCGACATCATCCAAAAAACGCAAAAAGTCGTTTTTCTACGGAAAAAGCGAGAAAACCATTCAATGGCTGAGTGGGAGGCGAAAGGAGCGAGACAAGCCGATAAAAAAAAAAAAGGCGTATCTCATGAATAGTCATACTTGCCCCTGGCATCAGATGGGGCGGTCATATGGAAACAAACTGGGTGTTACTGTATCAGCGCACAGAGACTATCACAGACATTTGCAGAGCTTTTTCGAGATGTTATAGCAATAAAATAATGACTTGGATTGCATTATTGAGGAGTTTGGTGATAAAACGAGTCATCAGGAGATGATTGATCGGTATGTACGACTATTATTATTATTATTATTTATTTGGTAGCATATGTGAAAGCGATAGCGAACGAAAGGGTGGGGCGGGGCTGGATTTGCCTAGTGAGTGCTTTGTTGATATGCAGGGCCATTTAAACCCGTTTGACTGTGGAAAAAAATACTTTTAAACAGCGCGTCTAAAATTAACTGCGCGTGTGAAAATAAATTAGACCTGGCGAGCCTGACGCACAATTAATAAATGGACCGCAAAGGGTTAAAACTAATTACATCCTAATGACAGAGAAAGAAGTTATAAATCTCCCTCCCGACCTGTGAGGTTGCTGTGTAAAGTGAACAGAGTGCCCCGGACTGGATGGTCAGACAGTCCATTCCAAGGGTTCAGTGAAGGTCGGCCATCTAGAAAGGGGGTGGAGCTACGGTACACCAAGTCATCGCTCAGAGGGAAAGCCATGTGGCAACCGGATTGGAGGAGAACTGGTTGCACTCGCTAACCAAGGGGCGTGACTGATGGTACAAAAGGGGACTTGGCTTGGTGATCTGTTCCTTTTTGTTATGGTTAAGCTGAACCAAGAAAGGAGTACTATGAGTTACCGTGAGTGTTTTGTTTGTTATTGTCATATCTAAAATCTACTTGTTTGTTCTTATTAGACAACTAACATGATCCGGAGTTGTCATTAAAAGCCAGCACTAAACCCAGACAACACTTCACAACCTTGCACGAATAAATTATATTTCACCACGAGTACTTTAGCACTCACTCTGGACGTGTGATCGTGTGTGTGTCTTTGTGTGTGTTCTACTGTATTTATTCTTTGGAACTGTGTATTATTATTTCGGGACTGCGACCAGTTGTTTAGAGACAGTGCAATACACAATGCTGTGTATTGCCTGGGATTATTCTTTGTGATCACCAGACCAGGATTATAAATAAATATATTGTTTGGACTGTGAACTTTGTTGTCTGTCTTCTGTTTCGTAATCACGTCACCACTACACCTGCACACTGCAAACCACTTTGCCACAGTCCTCTTTCTAAAGACCAAATAAACCATGGCCCGCAATTCTCTGGGACATAGAGGGTAGAACACCCTTGTTTTGAAGGACACCGCCACTCCTGTTCACAATATACAGATCAGGAATCAGAAACCAAGGCTTTAAAACCCATTCATTATGCTGAAAATGTTCCTGTTCTATGATTAGATGCAGTCAATCCTGTTTGTAATACATTTCTTTCAACCTACGAGTCAAAGGAAAAAAGCTCACTTTGGTTATTATTGCACTAACATCCAGCCATACAATTAATTTAATCCCACTTAATATCACTTCAGGAAATAAATGCATACTATTTGACATTTACATATTAGTACGTTTAAAATCTTTGTTGAAGCCTGTTCAAATATTGGGAAACAAACTGCAAATTCTCTGGAAATGCCCAATACAAAAGAAAATTATGGAAAAACGTATTTTATTTTGATAAGGTGAGCCAGGGGCCCCTGGAGGATCAAGAGCAGTCTTGCAGGTGTCGAAGGTGTCTGGCCGTTAGGGCCTTGCAGGCCAGGGAGGAGAAACAGCTCCCTCACAAATTTGCCTCCCTGAGGCAATTCAGTGCTCCCTGAGGAATCTCTGGTAAAGACCTGCAACTCCACACAACCAGGACAAGAACCTGCGCTCCCCTGACTGTATAACTCCCCCCAATGTCTTTACTAGGGGAGACACTGTGGGACCCCTGTGCCCCCTGACTGTATGACCCCTGCACAGCACATGGCTGGGCTTTTACTAGGGGACTTGGGACCCCTATACTTCCCTAATTGTATGACCCCCTGCACACACCAGAGCTGTGCCATTACCAGGGTAGACCCCACATTTTACATCTTTCTATTAAAATCTTTGGAAGCATTTTATTATTATTTATTTATATGGCAAATCCTCCTTTATCACTAGATGGCAGCACCAAGCACCTTGGTTCCATCTAGCTGTGTGGAGTGTACGTATTACCAGTCATCTCCTTTTTCCATAATTATTATGACTGAGAAATTATATTCAAACAAAATATTGCACAGGTTTCTAAAACCTACATTTAATAGAAATGTGCCTCAGGCATGTAACTCGCCTAACTGGTCATAAAAAGTTAATGTAAAGAAAACAGGAGAACACAGTGTTTAAGGATCATTTTTAACCCTTTGTAGTCCTACGTCGGACATCATCAAAAAGATGTAAAACACAGGTCTCTAGTTGTTTTTTCTCCGGAAAAAGCTGAGAAAACCATTCAATGGCCGAGTGAGACCGATAGGAGCCGAGAGAAGCCAAAAAAAAAAGGGTGGATCTGAGCAATACACACAGCCCCTGCACCACAGAGATAACACAGACATAAACAAACAAGATAGCTGCTTCTGCATCCAGCGCTCAAAGAATATCACAGACATTTGCAGAGCTTTTTGAGATGTTATAGTAATAAAATAATGACTTGGATCACATTATTGAGGAGTTTGGTAATAAAATGAGTGATCAGGAGATGATTTATCAGTGAGCACGACTACGAAGAGGTATGTGAAAAATACAGCGAACAAGGGGTGGGGCGGGGCTGGAGATGCAGTACTGAGTGTCCTGTTGTTATGCAGTGCCTTTTAAACCTGTTTTACCGAAAAAAAAATACTTTTAAACAGCGCGACTAAAATAAATTGCACGTGTGAAAATAAATTGGACCTGACGTGCCTGAGACGCGCTGAATAAATGGACCGCAAAGGGTTAAGGACTGATTTTATAGAGTGTATAAGCTCTTAAGCTAAGGGAACACAGAGACACTTTTTCAGGAACAGTGGCTTGAAACCTGGTTCCAGGAGACCTGCAAAACTAGTCTGGGACAACTTTGCTGTATCATACCCCAAGTGTGACCAGGTGTGCCATGCAGTGGTCTGAAGTCTAGTCTCCTGAAACCAAGTTCCAAGCCACAAAGTGGCTTTGTGTTGCCATAAAACTGCAAAAATGAAAGTACTTGATAATTTCTGTTTTTTTAACTGACAGAAATACATGTGAAGTTTGAGAGAAGCAGTTCTTGCTTTGACTAAGAATAAATGCTGCTGCTTGTTTGAAACATGGAACTGCAGCTGTATGCCTATGTAACATGAAGGGTTGTGTAATGCACTGCCATTACAGGTTCTGTCCCCTGCTGCTGTGGTCTTTGTCAGCATGTTTAGCCTTCTTAATGAAGTAGTTAGTAGTAGAAGTGCCTAATGCTGATCTCATCGTATCAAGAGGACTACTGACTGAATCAGTCAGTTGTGCTGGAGATGTGAGCCATGTGATTAGCTTGTCTATTATGCTAGTTCTGGCTCGATAACACTACTGCTGCTTATAGAAAAAAGTACCGGAACAGTACCTGATTTTGTGTTTAAATTGCCTGTACAATAACACAACCCATAGTGACACACATAACTAAATTGCATGAACACCTCTAGTATTACCTTAACACCTCTGAGCAGCACCCTTGGTACCCTGTCCTGTTTTTCTGTACCGTTGGCACAGTAAGTGTTCTATATCTAGTACTTGACAGTACAATATTTCAGGATATGACATTATTGGGAAAGCCATATGACCACTTTTACAAATTCCATTATACATAAAAAAAAGTGATTTTAGGAACATCGGCTCCAGTCCCAATCAATTTGCACAATAGTGGTTTTGCTGCACTGTCTTAAATATACCCGAGCTGCACAAATCATACCCACAGACCATACCGTAACACTGTGAATAGGGTGCAGGGCCACTGTGGGCAACTGTAGGAAGCTAGGTTGGAGAGGGCCACGAAAGTGAGCTCTGTGTCCTCTATGGCCGGACCATCAGCAGCTCTTGGAGCCCCAGAGCTCCTCCTCCATGACCTGTCCCAGGACCCCCTGCTGGACATCTCCGATGCGCAGGCCTCCCGTAGTCGCTTCCCTTCTGCACAGATGAGAAAGGTGAAGCGTTCCAGGCAGACGAGGGACATTATGGACCTCAAAGCCCAGATGGCCCAGGTCCTGGAGCTGTTGGCCAAACAGGCACCTGTGCCCCCAGCCCAGCTCCATTGCAGCCCCAATTGCCCTACCCCCCCTTCCCCAGGGGAGTTCAGGGTAGATGGAAAGAGGCGTCCCACCTGGTGCAGAGGGCAGCTTTCTATAGCGGCCTCTGGGGATGGGACCTCCTTCTCCTCTGACATGCAGGTAGGCGCACCCCCTGCTTAGGAAGAACCTGGCTACGAGGTAGCCTCGGTAGTCTCGGAAGTCAGTGCTTCCCCATTGTCGGTTTCGGCACTTATGGGACACGCTGCAGCCTTCCTGCAGGTCCCCTGGACGCCAGAGGCAAAACCACACCGGTCTTTTTTCCGGACGCAGGCGATGGCTCCTCACCCTCAAAAGTTCCCGGCCTTCCCAGATTTCATGGAGGAGGTACGCTCCTCCTGGGATCGTCCGGCCTCAGGTCCTAGCATGCTAAAGCAGGCTGCACTGCTTGCCTCTCTAGATGGTGCGGAAAAGCTTGGAGCGGGGGTTCCCCCCGGTAGACTCCACCATCGTGGCCCTGGTTAAGGCCCCGCCAGTGGGTGGGTTGGCTAGAGACCCAGCGTGTCCGAACCCTCAATGCAAGGTGAAGGAAACGCAAGTGGGTGTATGCAGCAGAGGTACAGGCAACTCGCCTGTCAAACACTGTGAGTGTGCTCATGGCTTATATGGAAGGTGTACTGCACAGGCCCCGCTCCCTGAGCCGATGGTCACGGAGCTGCATCTCCTGTCCAGCACGCTGCTGCAGATCTCCTGTCTCCAAGGGCAAGCTCTTGGCCGGAACCTGGCTAGCTTGATTGTGGCTCGTAGACAGCTGTGGCTGATGCGGATAATGCTGCTGCGCTGCTAGACGCGCCTATATCCCCAGGACATACCTTTGAGACAGCCGTGGAGGAGATCTTACAGAGATCCCACCAGGAATGCGAGGCATACCGACAGGTGGCCGCGTTGCTCGCTCCTCAGACGCAGACTGTCACCAGGACAGTTCCAGTCCCCACGGTTTCACTGGGTGACCTAAGGCATCGCCTACAGGGCACACGAGCAGCAAACAACCAGGCCCACCCGGCAGGCAGAGGGAACGCAGGACGTGGCCAGCCCACACACCAGCATCACAGGAGGCATTTCCAGTGCCAACACCCTCAGCAGCCCAAGCACAACAGCTGCAGTACTAGCACGCTTGCACCTCAGACGTCTGGGTGCTTACCACAGTGCAAAATGGTTACGCGCTTCAGTTCCGCTTGGGACCTCCTCCCTTTCGAAGTATTATGACTACTTTTGTGACAGACCCTTTCCAGGCCTCGGTACTTAAGAAGGAAGTGGCCGCCTTGCTGTGCAAGCAAGCCATTCATCTCGTAGACCACACCTCCCATGGAGAGGGGTACTACTCAGGGTATTTTTTGGTACCCAAAAAAGATGGCGGCTTTAAGCCACATCCTTGACCTGAGGCTCCCCAATGGGTTCTTAAAAGAAAGGAGGTTCCAGATGCTGACACACCATCACATTCTCCAGTCCCGCCGGCCGGGTGACTGGTTCACCACCATGGACTTATGGGACGTGTAATTTCACGTTCCCATTCGTCCAGAGCACAGGAAGTATCTACACTTCTCTTTACAAGGAAGTGATTACGAGTTTGCTCTGCTGCCATTCAGCCTCTCCCTAGCTCCTCGTACATTTTCAAAGTGTGTGGACGCTATCCTGGCCCCCTTGCAGCTGCAGGGGATCAGAGTAATAAACTATCTCGATGACTGGTTGATCTGTTCCCAGTCGCGAGAGGAAGCAGTGGCCCACACGACGGTTGTGACAGAGCATTTGGCGAGGCTAGGCCTCACCATCAACAATGCAAAGTGTCGGCTTACACTGGTGCAGTGCACAAAGTATTTGGGGCTCTGGCTGGACTCCAGTACGATGCGCGCATACCTGTCAGATGACAGAGTTGCAGCTATTCAGGGTTGCCTCTCTCTGTTTCAACAGGGATCGCAGGCCAGCCTCCTATTGTGCCAAAAACTATTGGGTCTGAAGGCCGCAGCCATATCCGCCATTCAGCTGGGTCTGCTTCGCATGCGCCCGCTACAAGCATGGCTCAATGCATTCCACCTCAACACCAAACGCAACAGAGACTGTTGGCTGTGCCTCATGGGTGCTCAGCAGACCTACACTGGTGGAGGACGACCTCTCACCTGCGCGAAGATGTGCTAATGGGAGTAGTGTTAAACCGCCAAGTGGTGACAACAGACGCCTCCAACTTGGGTTGGGGGGCAGTCTGGGAAGGCAGAGGAGCACGCAGATCTGGGCCAGACCGCTGGACATCCCTGCACATAAACATGCTGGAGCTGCAAGCGGTCTCCCTTGCTCTCCACCACTTCCTCCTGGTGCTGAGTGGTACGCATGTGTTGATCCAGACGGACAACAAGACAATGGTGGCGTATGTCAACCACCAGGGTGGCCTATGGTCACTGGGGTTGCATCGCATGGCCTTTCAGGCTATTGACATGGGCTCAGTGGAACTTGCTGTCCCTACGGGCGATGCACATTCCCGGAGTGGTAAACTGAGCAGCGGACCTCCTCTCCAGGAACGGTCCGCATCCGTCAGAGTGACGACTCCTCCCCTCAGATAGTGGAGCCTTGGCAGAGGCAACGCATATCTAGGCGGTCCACTCGGCGTAGACGCCCTAGCACACTAATGGCCCAAAGCGTCTTTGTACGCTTTCCCGCCTATACCGCTGCTCCTGGCCTTTCTCGAAAAGGTACAGTTAGAGGAAGTGTCAGTTCTCCTAGTGGCCACCAAGTGTCCCAGGAGAATCTGGTTTTTGATCCTGTGCCAGCTGTTACACAGCCAGCCCTGGGAGATCCCACTGCACTTGGATCTCCTCAGTCAGACGAGAGGCACTCTTTGGCACCCAGAACTGGGCAGGTTCCGGCTATGGGTCTATGGGTCCCCCATTCTCGTTGCTGAGTGACGCTATCGAGGAGACAGAATCTGACATATCCAGCGTTGTTGAACCCATCAGAATCATTTGACCTCCCTTGGAGCCAGTCTGGATAAATATTTTCCGGAAAGCGTTGCACCCCAGGATGACTGGATTACACAACCGTTTCTCGCTGAGGCAGAGACATTCGCACATCTTTCAAATGATGTCCAGGAACAATTGATTGAACTGCAGAGTGACAGAACCCTTGAAATGCAGTTTAAAAGAGTTTTGGTTGAAGGCAGGCTCGGAATACTCAGCTCTGACAAAACACGCAATCAAAGCTCTTTTGCCATTCGGATCCTCTTACTTGTGTGAAGTCAGATTTTCGGCATTGGCTGTGCTCAAGACAAAATACCGATCGAGACTTGAAGTAGAAGACAACCTCAGACTTTCCATTTCGAAGATTTCTCCACAAATTGACATATTGTCAGCAGAAAAACAGGCATATTCTTCTCATTAAATTGGTAAGCTTGTATCCCATACGTTTTAAACTTAAATGTAGTTTATCTGAAGTTATTTTGTGTTGAGCTTTGAGTTTGAGTGTGCTGCGGTTATTGTTATGATTAGATATTATTAATATTATTACATATATTGGGGAGGGGGGGCAAAAAGTTATGGAAATTTGAAAGGGGGGCTCATGTAAAAAAAGTTTGAATACAATTGCACTAGAGCGTTGGTTACATCTTGGGCCCTCTTCAGAGGGACCTCAATGTCTGAAAGTTGTACTGCGGCTATCTGGGCTACGCCACATATCTTCTCCAGGTTCTACCACCTTAATGTGGTAGACCCTGCCCTGCCTTCATTAGGCACAAGGATCCTTGAGGGTGTAACTTCACACTGTTAACCCCTGGGTTAGACAGTTCTAGTGCATCCCTCTTATGCTGCCTCTGGTATACATTATCCCATACATAATGTCATTGGTGGTCATCTTCGAATTGTTAGGTTACCTACCGTAACCCTGGATCCCTGAAAGAGAAGACGACCACCAACCATGAGGTCTCATCGGTCGCCCTCACGGGTTCGATGGAAAAAGAGAAATGACTTCCTGGGGATGACAGTTTTATTCCCTTGGTGGGCGGGACCGAGTGCATCATCCCAGGAAGGGGGCTATAGGCAGCTCTTGTATAGAGAACTAGGCAATACCTACCCAATGGGCAGGCAAATCCCATACCTAATGTCATTGTCTAACGTTTAATAGGTAATGCATGTGTCTCCCATGCGACTTTTATAGGCTACTCCCCCAGTCAGTGCTGCTGGATTGGTGGTTTTCCAGCCAAATGTGTCTTGTTTTGAAAGCATCTTGCGGGTAAATACTGTCTTTGGTTGTTTTTATCGTGAATGTTCTTTTTCTATTCCTTTTATTATCATCACCAGCGTAGAACTTCAATCACCACAACGTCCTGTATAGTATAGCACGTCCTCCCCCTGTCTTTATTCTGGAGCTCTGCATCCAATAAAATTACGAATCACATAAACGCTGTTATTTTTAATTCGTCACCAACTTCAGAACTGTACAATTACAATTGTTGTTCCATTTATTTTTAAGAATGTATCCGTGACACTTCGGGACAATTTAATTTTACATGACATTCTGAATACATGTTTTTTTTTTTTTCCTGGACCTACCGCATTTGATCTCATCAGATAAAAAACAAAACAAAACAAAAAAAACAGCGGTTCCGGTTCTGTAAATTGTGAGAAAAAACCAAGTAAAGCAGATACATAAATAGGTTTATAACATTACTGTCTGTGTGTGTGTGTGTGTGTGTGTGTGTGTGTGTGTGTGTGTGTGTGTGTGTGTGTGTTTAATGTGTACCACTTAATTATGCTTTTGTAATATACATTAAATCTTAAATGTAAGAGCAGGTTTTGTCTGCTTTTAAAAAAAACACAATTTGGCTACTCTTCATCAGCATTTTTAGTAAAAAAAAAAAAAAAAAACATTGTTAGCCCTATTAAACTTTAGTACTGCGGTTTCTAATAGTAACTCCTAATGATCTCTTTATTGCATCACAATGACGACTGACGGAATCGTACAATTGTGCAGGAATTAGGAGATGTGTGTGACTTGACTCTGCAAACATTTAAAATACATGCCGGTTATCGGAGACAGAGACTCCGATTCGTGTACCATCAGTAGTGGCGCGTAGGGAATCTGTTCCTAATGCCTATTCAATGGCATGGTACAGAAAGATTATTTTGATTTCCAAACGGAAATATCGATGCACATGCATCGAAATTATTCTTAAATTAACTCTTAAATCAAGGTTCTGCCTGTTGAATAAAGTACCAGAACACCGTTCAGGCTCTACACCACACCATAAAATTTAGCTTTGACGTCTCTAATCCCTAATTGTTTTAGCATTTCCCCTTCTGGCTTTAAAACTATTATTTGACAGATGCTTCTGAAAAATAAAACAAGCCTCGACACGACGCCCTAGCATATGTTGGGTGAAAGGGGAAACAAAATATAACAAAAGCTTTTAAAATCAATTTAAACATACAGTGCTGACATTTATTTACCATTTATAAAGTTTTTGCAAAAAAAAACACTGACTTCCCAACGTTTCGGTGTGTTTAGCATACCTTGTCAAGGGACAGTATGTTTGAAAACAGACAGTAGAGGCAGTTACAGGCTTTTTGTGCCATGGTATATAGTGTCCCTGAATTGATAATATATACACATGATACCACGAATAACTGGTCATAAAAGCAGAGAGAGAGAGAGAGAGAGAGAGAGAGAGAGAGAGAGAGAGAGAGAGAGAGAGAGAGAGAGAGAGAGAGAGAGAGAGAGATACAAAAAATAGTAGTGTAATGTTGTTTGGGGTAACATTTTAAAAAGTATTATTGCGCTTAAATTATATTTGTAATGGAACGTAAAACACATCCATGTGTATCTATAATCATTTGCACGACTTTTAATTTTACTTTATAAAGTAAACTGCTTACAGCGTTCAATCTGCGCGCCTTTGATAGTTTTCATTCACGCACAACTAAAATGTGAACTATGCAGCCCGTTATATAAGTATAACACTGTATATAGCATATGTGAACGTAAAGCAATATTCAAAACAACAGCAAATTCACAATTTTGTGTTTGTTTGTTTGTTTGTTTGTTTGTTTGTTTGTTTGTTTTTATTGTATTTTATTTTATTTACCTGGAGTTAGGTGTGTAGTAAGTCACAGAACTGAAGTGTAAAACGGCGTCTGGACTGTTAAGCTTTCCCTTGGGCGGCACGCCTGTCTGATTGGGTTTTGCATTCCTAATAGTTAGCAGTTCAAACCGTATTACTATTCTATTGCTAGAACCAAAACTCTTTGTTGTATATCTGCTACTGTTCACATAAAAAATATGTAGTCATACAAACGGACTTAATTGGTTAACAATAAACACCACTTCGATATACTTACATCAAAGCGCTCTGATTGCTTTTTGTTGTATGCTAAAAGTAACATGAATACAGTAGAAGTTCTACCAGCAAACCAGTACGTATTGCAGTACGAGTTCCCACAAAACAGAAAGATAGAAAAAGAAAAAGTTATGTGGTAATTCTGTTTCCTTACCGTAATAAAGGTAACCATAGCATCCGTATTACATTATCCAACAGAGACATTAATGTTTAGGAAGCTTGCCTTCAAAATTAAGTTAGGAGCGCAGAGCTCGATGCAATGTCGGGTTCGCTTGCAGAATCTGCACAGATCATCTGTCCAAAACGCATTCTCTCGCCCTCCCTCTCTCAGTCTCTCTACCTCTGAGACTTGCAAACGTAATCTGCTCGATTATAACCAACCAGTCCAGCCAGATGCCTGTGCGAGTTGCATATTAAACCAGCGGCACTGTAGAAATCAAGACATTTCACATGTAACGCCAACACACACAAACTTAGCCCACGTAAATCGCTGTCCCGGGTACTGATCACCTCCTATCCCCCACCTCCTTTCAAATATAGGCTATTTATGTAGGACACTTTACTACATGAAAAATCTGCCATAGCACGCACTCGCCAAAACACGCCTTGAAACATGATACTCGATTATAACTTTATCTTGGCAAACGCTACAAGTATGTAGATTCTGCGTGTTTTAAATAATTCTCTTGAACGCGTTTCCCAAGGACAGAAGCCAAAATATATACTTAGGGAGGAAACGAACAAAACAGACGACCGATCTTTAAGTTACATACAGTTAAATGACAATGCCTTCCTGGCATAACAAGCATTTCCCTTTACGCTTGCAGCACACCAACGGGTACATGTACAGCAATGTAATTTAGAAATAACATGCATAGTACGGTTCAAGCTTAATGTTACTATCTTCCTCGCGCTCCTCTTCACATCTACAAGTGCAATTATTAAACATTTAAAGGTTGACAGTCAGTGTTAGGTGTTTCTGACCTATAGAAGGGCGGATTCTTCAACTACCTATTAATTTACACTGTGCAGGCATTAGAATATATTCTCTGCTGCTACTTCATTTATTTACATGCCATTCCAATCCCTCCACGTGACGAATTGGTTTAGTGCCCAAAGGATTCCGATTGTATTCTTGAAATAATTCGTATTAATCCGTCATAGACGTACAATTAAGACAGCTAATGCCGCTGCAATCCTTATTAAGCCTATTTATTTGCAGGTACTGTTGTCCCTTAATGGCCGTCCAAGGCACCTGCTGATGACCTGAGGCTTAGCCAAACCAGTAATACGGGAAATGCATGTCAGCTAAATGGAAACAAAGACAGTAATTATATCAACAATGGGGCCCAAATACAACAGATAAACACATCGTTTTGCTGACAGCACAATCAGACAATAATACAATCAATGTACAAGGTAAAGGGACATATTCCTAATAAAACTCAAAATGCAATAGGACTGGGATCTCGAACTGTCTTAAAGTCGCAGTCCTTCCTGTCTGTTTACATATTACATTTTAAAATTGTTCTGTGCCCACGCTTTTCAATAAAAGGCAGGTATTGTTTACATTCCAGATTGTTTACATATCTCAAAGGTAGTTTTAGCTGTTTAGCTGTATAGACACAGGTTATCTCCACATTACACACACACACACACACACACACACACACACACACACACACACACACACACAAGTGAAACACTTTGGTGAGAAACCATTAATGTCGAACTCCGTTTGACGTTAAACACGACACATACAGGTAATACATGTATACTAACTTATAATAACATCAAATGTCATTCACACATTTAAGGCAAAGTTAAAATAAGCAGAAAAAAAATACGGAGAAACGCGCAGTATCCTATTGTGTAAAGTCACCAAATCATATTCTCCTTCACTAACATAATATTGGCAGAATGACTTTTTTAAATTTCCAATCATGATTCTAAGTTAGGTGGTTTTCTTTCTGGTCATTAAATTCATACTGACGTGTTTCGTGTTACGCGGGCGCTGAAGCAAATATGATGCTGCAATGTAATTATATTTGTTCCATCCATCTTGCACCGCGCTGTCTAATATTAAACGGATTATTATGTATGCGGCGTGCATCCCGGATACATATTCTATAGTATAGAGGACTTGCATCTCCCTGTTGCAAATCCGTTTCAGTCGAATCCAACCGACTTTTATAGACAGCTGAGAGCGAGTGCTTGGTTGGGAGGCGCTTCCATATACAAGACAACCAAAAATATTGATGTTTCACCTTACCGCAGTTGATACCTGTAATCAGGGGTGAAATTCGCATCAAAAACAGTGCAGGTACTCATATGCACAGCCAGGTGTAAATATTTTAAAAATTGAGACAATCTGAGTGCCAATGAATAAATACTATTAATATAACACATAAGTTAAACCTTAAATAACAAGCATTAAGAAATATTACTATGCAGTAACTGCTGTAGAGAGGGAGTTTTGTATTAAGATATCCTAAAAAAAAGGATGATGTTATAAAAATATGGTATAAAAAAACAACTGTGCTATGAAAAAAATGATACAAAAAGATCTCAACAATGCACAATAGGGGCTAAAATACCCCTGACATGTATCATGTAACAGGCACTACTACTACTACTAATGATGTAATTGACTTGGCCATTTTAATCCCTGTACTTTCCAGACCCTGGGTACTCACCTACAACAGGACCTGGCCATGCTACAATAATAGCCTTGGATTAGAACATATATCCCTGTTTCTTTTATTTATGTTGTACTTATTATTTATCTTACAATACTATAGTCAGTGTGTTTCTCTGTTGTGTTTCTGTGTAGATTAATTACCATGATCTATTCCAGATCATAATGATTTTTCAGGCAGAAACAGCATAAAAGTAGACTTTTTTACTATTGCATCCCTGGTATTGTGGTCTCCACAGAAACAAAGTGGCATGAAGTAATATTATTACTGTGGTTTACTTCTGGCTTGCTTTTTTTTTGTTTTGTTTTTTTAGATGTGCACGCAAGTGAAAACTCTTCAAAATGTTTTAGAAAAGGGGGAATTGTGCAAAGAAAAAACACCTCACCATTTTGGTTTCCATTTATTACAGTCCTCATAACAGAAAATTCTAGCATCGCAACAAAACAAAATGTTGATCACTATGCTTAACATGTGCCTTGCAAGTTGGACGAGTGTTTGAAAAGTGTGAAAGCACATCTCCACCTGTATCCTGATTCTGAGTCGCTTACCAAATCTGAAGCAACATTTTGTTGATCCTGTTTTTTTTAATGTCAATCCCTACTGTCCCACACAGCACTTGCCATTTTAGAAAATTTCGTGCAAAAACTGGCAATGTGGTAAATTGTTGCAAGGCAAAACGCGTTATGATAAACAGAATGCAAGCAGCACGAACTGTGCTGAATGAAAGCGCATTTGAGAAACGTTGTGCTAGTGGACTGTGTGAATGGATGGAATGCATCTGCATTGGATGAAAAGCAGATTAAATAAGCCCCGGTACCCAGTACTGGCATCAAAATAAGTCCCGGAAAAGAGTACCGGTGAGTACCGGCAGAATTTCACCCCTGCCTGTAATAGACAATGGTGTCAAATGTACTTTCCCCCAGCTTTCACTAGAGGGCAACATGAAGCCTCAGGGCTCCCCCTCTAGTCCTGTGAACTCAGCATAAGGTAAGATAACCAAACAACTGTTGTCACATTCAGCAAGGAATAGAGACTGAATATAACATGATTTCCTTCTAAACCCACCTTAGTTAAACAAGTAGTTTTCAATACAACAGTGTGCACATGTATTAGAACACCCCATTAATGACAGGAAGGAGAAAGCAATGCATAGTGAATGGAAGGGCCTGGCCAGTTAAGATTTATGGAATTGCTGAATTAGCTTGAACCTCTTTTAGTGCCCGTGGCTTAGCTCACTCAGGATGCTTAACTGCTTACAAGCAGGAATGGCCTCAGAAATGCTTTAAGCAAAGCGATGGTTCTGGCAGGAAATTCGCTTTAACCTTAGATCAAATCACGTAAAAACCAAGTATATTTTAGATGCTTCCAATACCAGACTAAATCATCAATCATGAGAATTATAAAGAGAATAATGTATCGGTCAGAATATACAACACAGAATAACATGGCTCTCCAATTAGTTTAAGTCATTGTTGCAAATCTTGTGCACTGTTGAGACCGAGCAATATGGCTTTTACTGGTCTGTCACACATAGAGCAGCAACCCTCTGCAAAACCAGACAGCAGTCCCTGGGGAAGTAATGGTTGGAAACCTGCCTGTGAAAAAGTAACCAGAAGGGGATGAGAGGTCAGGATAATTGTCTGGAGCAGAGCAGATTGTGGTTTACCTGTGTAGCTGATATGTTGTGACATGCCCCTAAACCAAGTCTTTTAGTTCTCGAAACCCAACACCAGCACACTAACAGGAGGCATTTTGCTCAGCATTATAAGCCATCAAGTAACTTTCCATCTGTAGGGCCTTCAGAATCCTTTTCAATACGGAGTCGCATTTTTAGCCCTGACCACAACAACGCTCCTCTGTTTTAAAAAAAAACCAAAAAGATTTTTCTTTAAATTGTTTTATTTATTCAGAAAGTCGTTTAGTTTGTCACAAGGATTGGCCTTAGCTTATTTGGAAGAAACGTTATGTGCTGTAATCAATTTAGACCGGACAAATCTACTGAGAGGTACAAGTAGTTTTTAATATCACGACAAAACTTATATTTGAACCAATGTTCAAATATATCAAATGTAATTTCTATACAGTACATTCAGCACTTCCTGCTACTGGGTTTTGCATGTAATTTATTCACAGACATCTGTACACATAAGAACATAAGAACATTTAAGAATAAGTGAGGCTATTCAGTCCATCAGCACTTGTCAGTTTGTAGTATGTGGTTGATCTTGAATCCATGTCCAATATGGGTCTTAAAAGATCCCAGTGATTCAGCATTAACAAGAAGGCTAGGTAACCCATTCCACCCCCTCACCACTCTCCATGTGAAGAAATGTCTCTCTGTCCTTTGTCTGTCTCAACATGTCCTCCAACTGTGTCCTGTTTCAGTATTGGCTAGGGTTACGTTTTCAGTATTTTTGCATAGTATTTTTGCTTAGTATTTTTCCATAGTATTTTTGCACAGTATTTTTCTATAGTATTTTTGTGGTTTTAACATGCTTTTCCTATGGTTATATTGGAAACTTGTATAAGGATTAAAACAGTGCCATCTAAATGCAGGTGTATTTTACATGGAGGATCAAAGCAATTAAAAACTAAAAAGTTTTAAACATTTTTGGAGACATTTCGTTTTAACTTACTATGCTGGTCTCTTGTGCTTTTCCCCATTTTGTTTCCTTTCCTGCTTTCTGCTGCAGAATATATCTAGTATCCCTGGAGAGCTGTCTCCAGCTGCCCTGCCAAATTCATCATTGTGGGACACTTCAGATGAATACATTAAGCACTGAGCTTCAGTTGTGGTGAAAACATCAGAGTTGGTTTGAACATATTCTAAATCACAGAGCATGTAAACAGGATTTTAAACAATGACACAACAATTCCCATTTCTATAGCGCCTTTTATCACAAGGGTCCCAAAGCACTTCACACACACACACACACACACACACACACACATGCACATGCACGCACATGCATACGCAGGCACACGCACATGCACAAACATACACACGCACATGCACAAACACACACACACGCACACGTACACACACACGCACATGCACACACATGCATACGCACGCACAAACACACACGCACGCACAAACACACACGCACACGCACACACACACACACACAAATGTACAATTAAACCATTCAATTAAAAATAGTCCAATACAGAAATGAAAAAAAGAGATTAAAAATTTGGTTTTAATTATAACATTTGAAAATCTAAGCAAAAAAGTCATTTTATTTATTTATTTATTTATTTATTTATTTATTTTTCCATTTAGTAGTCGCCAATGATTTTTATCCCATGTTTTCTTGCCAATTTAGAATTGCCAATTGTGTTATTATTAATCCCGGTTCACCGCTGCAACCCCCAGCGACTCGGGAAACGGCGGCTGACACACGCGTCCTCCAAAATGTGCCCCTGCCAAGGTGTCTTTTTTTTGTCTTTCATAAATCTTACCTGTTAAATTTCTATGTCTTGTAGATTTTACATGTGGGGTTTTGAGAGGAGCACCATTAGGGGCTCCTGAGTGGTGCATCCAGTAAAGGCTTTCCGCTTGGAGTGCAGGATGCGCCCTATAGCCTGGACGTCGCAGGTTCGAGTCCAGGCTATTCCATTGCCGACTGTGGACGGGAGCTCCCAGGGGCAGCCCACAATTGGCTGAGAGCTGCCCAGGGGGTTGGGCTTAGGTCAGCCAGGGTGTCCTCAGCTCACTGCACACCAGCAACCCCTGTGGTCTGGCCGGGCACCTGCGGGCTTGCCTGTAAGCTGCCCAGAGCTGCATTGTCCTCTGAGGTGGCTGCATGGTGAGCCTGCAATGTGTAAAGAAGCGGGTGGCTGACGGCACACACTTCAGAGGACAGCATGTGTTCATCTTCACCCCTCCTGAGTCAGCACAGGGGTGATAGCAGTGAGCTGAGCCTAAAAATAGTTGGACATTCTAAATTGGGAGAAAATAATAAAAATTATTAGTGACTACAAAAAATTTAAAAACAGAGAAAAGCACAGACACTTTGTCTGTCTCTTGATAGCGTGTCCCAAGTTATATATAATATTCATGCAAACATGCTCAATGCAAATATAACTCAGCAGGGCACACAGATTGTTTTCTTAGATAGTGTGGTTAAAGAACCAGGGCAGAAATTTTTCTGTTTTATATGTAGTACTGTAATGACTTGGTAAGAAAGGAAGCGTGAAACAGGAGTTCTTTAAAAGCAGCAATCACTTTTATTGCGCATAAAAGAACAGGATATGCAGGTCAGCAATACTTCTCAGCAAGACAGGTGAACACAGGTTACTTCTTCTACTCTCCACCCCTGGCTAGCACTAGCAAGCAGCCTGCCTCTTTTATATCCCACAACCCTAAAATATTGCAACATTTTAGGTTAACCCAGCCCCACTCCCCTGGCTCCTACCAGGTGCACATAATGATCCCGGGAGCCTTTTCCCACGCTTGGTAGCGGTCAGCGCCGGTGCAAGGTTGCACCAATAGTCTCATATAGGGGAGCCGTGCCTGCAGCAGGGTAAGCGCTCCATGCAATTTAGCTCTACAAAGCAAGGTAGTTCAGTACAAAAGTTCAGTGCACAGTTCAAATCACAGACACACACACACACACAAAGTCCCAGTGCCAGCCCTTTGTTACAGTATGTTTATAGATTGAATAACTGTTTTCTATTGCTATTTTTGAACGCTACTTCTTGGGGGTTTTTTTGTTTATGAAGATATTCAATTTGGACCAGAAGCTTATTCACTAGATTTAAGCATCTTATAATGACACAAAACAAAAGATAGCCCTTATAAAAGTTTACCACAGTATTCTGCATGGTATTTTCACAATTTATTTTCCCATGGATATACTATGCAGTTACCATAGTATACCCTGGTTTGCCATGTTTTTATTATTATTTGTTTATTTAGCAGACGCCTTTATCCAAGGCGACTTACAGAGACTAGGGTGTATGAACTATGCATCAGCTGCAGAGTCACTTACAATTACATCTCACCCGAAGGACGGAGCACAAGGAGGTTAAGTGACTTGCTCAGGGTCACACAATGAGTCAGTGGCTGAGGTGGGATTTGAACCAGGGACCTCCTGGTTACAAGCCCTTTTCTGTAACCACTGGACCACACAGCCTCCTGTTTATTAATATGCTTAACCATACCTCCCTATTCTTTACAATGCTTCCCTATGCTGCCCCATGCTTTCACACTGCTTTATTCCACTTTGCTATTCATTGTGTTTTATTACATGCTGCTATGCTTTTACTATGGGAAGCTCTTATAAGGGCTCTGACGCACTGTATGAAATTAATTTCAATGCCCCACCTTAGCCTACTGCAGGCTATTACTAATAATACAGAACATCAGAAAGAATATACCAATCTTACTGGTTACACTGGTTAACATGCATCATTTTTAAGATCAATTGTAAACGTACATATCTGGTTTCATTTGCGAAGACAATATTGAAAATGCATGCTTGCCTTTACTTGTTCTAGCTACAGCTGTGTAGTATTTTGTGCTATTGAGCTCTTGCGTTACAATTAAACAGTTAAACACAGTTTAAACACAGTTAAACACTCTACCACAAAACAACGTCGTTTTCTAGTAGAGTTCTGGGAAGGAGATGCAAGCAGCTTATAATGAATGTCCTCCTTGTGAGTTAATAATACTGACATCAGCATACAACCTGTACCTATATGCTACACCAGGTCTTCTCAAACTCAGTCCTGGGGATCCCCTGTGTCTGCTGGTTTTCATTCCAGCCGAGCTCTCAATTACTTAACTAGACCCTTAATTGAACTGATAATTTGCTTAATTAGAACTTTTTACTTGTTTTCAGCTCTTGAACAGTTGCATATTTCAAGTTAGCAATAACATTTGATAAGTAACTTGATCTGCAACTGTTTAAGAGCTGAAAACAAGAAAACATGTTTTGCATCACCCTATAGAATTAACTCATTTTGCATCATAAAAGTCAACTGAAACCGCAGAATAATGTTACGTTTACATATTGAATTACATACCGCTTTGTAGTTTTCCATATACTTCATGAAAAATGTAACATTTTGAAATCTAACATGAAATACTGTACTACTATTCCGGTAGACTTTTTTTTTTGATTAAATCATGTTAAATAAATCCTAAAATTCTCGGTGATGCAAAACTTTTGGCTGTAACTGTAGAGCTTGCTCTTCATTTGATTGGTAAGGCATTCGTCTTTGAACTGTATGGTTTGCAGTTTGCCCTTGCCTCTCCATTCAATTCAATGGGCTGAGATGCCAACTGATACAGGACTCAGTAGGTGCTGTGTATAGAATTACACTAAATGAAACCACGAGATAGATAGACAGTAAATCCAAGTAAGATAAATGTGATCTACAGGAAACCTTTGCAAAAACAACAGAACCATTGCTAGGGTAGTATGAGTTAATGTACCTCGTGGGCAATCTGAAGTAGGAGACAGGAAGACATTTATAGCATAGATACAGCAGCAGTTCAGGGCACTCTGTCTATTAACTTCTAATATCAGGGAGAGATGGTGATGAGTGTATCAGTACATCAAACCCATATTTCAGAGATGAATAAGCCGGTGCTGTAGAAGAATTGCCGCTAAGAATCCCTCTGGTGAGGGTCAAACAGCCAGTATGAGACACTGATGGGTCATTACTCAGCTGTGTCCGACAGCCAGCTGTGTCCTACCTTCAGATTTAATTCAACAATATAGCACAAGTATCCCTATTGGACATTTTTTTTAACAAAACCTAAGCTAACTGTGTGCAATTATTTTAAAGTGTTATTTTTTATTTTTACTGTCTTCTTGTGGTATTTGCAATTATTCTTGATGGTTCATACTGCATTTTTTTCAAATACAGTTTTTTTTTTTTTTTTGAGGAAAGGTTTCACTATGATTTAGGAACTACTCTTTATTTTCACTTGGGTACCACTGGTATATGTTATACAGGCTAGAGCAGCCAAAGTGTCTTTATAGATATAAGAGTCAGCGCCATCTAGTGAACAGCCACTCTGGATCAAGCTGACGCTTCCAAATATAAAGACACTTTGGACGATCTAGACTACATAAAGTAACACCTGTCTATGGCAGTGTAAGAGGGTAGCAGGATTGCCTTGTAGAATGACAGGGAAGCGGGGATTGCAGTTAAAACGCTGCTATTTATTCTTTACACAATCTTCTTTTTCTCAATTACAATACAATGAGTGTCGCTGATGGTAGCTGCTAGCACTGTGTACATCACATGAATCAGACAAACATTCACAAATAGTAAAAAGGAAAACACTCAAAATAAAGTAAAAGTATTCTGTACAAGTGCTGTGCGCTATCCTGCTAGCGAGGAGTCGCTCACTAAACCCTATACATCTGCTGGGCTGGACAGAGCTTTTCTTCCGCAGTACAGAGATTCAGTGCTGCTTGGTTCAGGCCAGACTATTCAAGCTGGCAATGAACTCTCTGTATGTTTTTCTGTACAGGAGTGAAGATTCAAAAGCCTCTCAGCTCCCTCCGTAAAACAAAATAATAATAATAAAAATTATATTTGACACTACACATTCTTTAAAGGTGAGGGAACATGAAGCCAGGAGATGAGGTTGCAGGCCACTGCATGGCACACCAGGGAGCAAAGTTGCCTCAAACTAGGTCTCCCAGTCCTGTGTTCCCTAAGCTTAAGCTGAAAATAGCTTTGGTCCGACATGTTTTTCCAAGCTGCTGTTCCCATGTATTCCAGCTTGTATTCCCAGGGTGAAGGCTTGAGAATCTTCTTTGTCAGTGTGTACCAGGGGTGAAGAGGTCTACAGTTACTCAGAAGCCCCGAGACTGTGAACTGCATTGCTACTGGATATCAGAGATGAATTGACTGGGCCATTCTTTCAATCTCTTAGCTTTCCAGCAAGGTCTCTGTTTGGTACACAGGTATGGATAGCACATTAAGATCTGCTAATCACCATATTGTTTTAAGAGAGGTACAAAAAGTTTCAAGTAGACAAGTGTTTCTGCCATCGCCTTCATCAGTGGAATGGTTTCATTTGAATTGAAATGGCTAAATCAAACCCAGTGGTGTACCCACAATCAAAAGTCATCATTTTCATATGCAACACATCAGGCTAGATTCTCAGAGCTATTTATGCCTAATTGTCAGAAAATAAACAAATAAAGTAACCAAACCAGAAATGACTGTGTGTTGCTTACTCTTTAGTTTCGTGTCGGATACAGGTTTCCATTCTCCATTCAAAAATACCTATACACTACATTACAGGATTAAAGGTGTCACTCACATTAACAAAAACTTGTTTTTCTGCCAATGATTGTATTTAAGGAAGCGTTTGCAAGCACACCACAGTCCTGACCTGAGCACCCCGTGTCTGCCATTCAGTTCTGGATCTCTCTCGAGCAGAGACAGACAGCCACGTTTAATTGAGAAGATTCGTTCCCACTGTGGACCAAGCTGTTACCCAAACAAGACTCAACCCCAGCCATGAGGGCATGTCAATCAGCCTGCTACACCTCCAAGCCCCCTGAGGTTTTATACAGCTCCAGACTGTATATATTTCTATTAAATACTAACAGTTGTTGGTTTGAAACCTTGTTCCAGAAGACCGTGAGACCTAGTTTGAGGCAACTTTGCTGTATCAAACCCCAGGTCTCCTCTGGTGCGCCATGCAGTGGCCTGAAACCTAGTCTCCTTAAACTAAGTTCCAAGCCACAAAGTGAGAGTTCGTGCTCCCTTAGTTTAACACACTAAAATAAAATGTCATGCTTTTCTTGTAAACACTGCAGTGTGTGCTGTAACTCTAAGTAATAGTGCCATTTGCATGACATCTAAAAAGGTTTTATAATGCAAACCTCTTCCTGGATTTGCATCAACAACAAAAGGCAAATACAAACTGAGTATCGCTCTGCTCCGTACTTGTGAAGGGGTACGTCCGCCCCTGTGTTTATTTGCATCATTTTTGTAGTATTGTTATTATGGAGTAATATTGTTATTATTTAAATGTACATGCTTTGGCCCGGGTTGAGTGAGACAAAATTTATGACGGCCGTTCGTAAGCCAACGACATAACAAACAGCCACGCTGGTGCAAAGGTTTCACTTCTGCAAGGAACATTTCTATTTATTCTGTTTAGCCATATTTGTGTTGATTGAGACACACCATGAGCCAGATTGCAGCTGGGATGAAGAAACATTATTTTTGGTGTGATTTGGGGTTGGCAGGAAAACAGACAATTATCTTACCTGCCAAAAAGCACACTGTACTAGACATTGGAATCAGAAGGAATTCCATGGTGACAGATGCCTGTAGTGCTTGACTTCTGTTATATTATGAGGCACCCTAAAACAAGGTATTCACTTATTATAAATCACAAAAATGAAGGTTGTACTCAGGAACCACTTTTAAAGAGAGATATATATATCAACTTACAGTGCCCAATTTGTGTTGCATATTCTGTGCACAGGATGACATCCATAAGCAAGATAAGATGTGCTGGAATTGTGACAAATTTTGAGCATTGATCATTTTTCATATAGTATTTATAGTTAGCTTCACAGGCACCGTTGTGGACAAATGTCGACACCATTCATGACAATTTGACTTCTTTGTCTAAACTAACCCAAGGAACACAAAGCCACTTTGTGGCTTGGAACTTGGTTTGAGGAGACTAGAGCCCCTTTCACACTGGCATGCTCTACCCGGATCAGAACCTACCTGGGTCAGGACCCGGTGTCATGTGGGTCGGTTACGCGATTTCTCACTGCTTTTGATAAAGCAGGGTTGACCTGGGTGACAAACGCAAATACACAATGCGCGTATCAATGCCCCGGAAGCAGCTTGTTACGGACGCTTCCATCGAAGCTTCTTTGGATTTATCCGTCAGCCCAAATGTTGATTAGAGCAAATGTTTCTTCATCCCAGCTGCAATCTGGCTTGTGGTGTGTCTCGCTCAACCCGGGCCAAAGCATGTTGACCCACCTCCCGGTATTGGCACTGCATGGTATTGTGACCCGGGTAGCCAAAACCCAGATCAGGACCCGGATAGGAGTGCCAGTGTGAAAGGGACTATAGTTTCAGGCCACTGCATGGCACACCAGGTAGACTTGGGGTTTGATACAGCAAAGTTGCCTCAAACTGGGTCTCCAAATCTCCTGCAGCCAGGTTTCAAGCCACTGGCTCCTGAAACGGTGGCTTCGTGTTCCCTCAGCTTTACAAAGGAAGTGTTCTAAATCAAATGGTTACAACAATTGACAAGAGAAGTTCAATCATTTTTTGCTCTGAGCAGATTCTAGAAGTTGTTTGCTGGAGGTTCATGGAATCACAATGTAACATGAAACCGTTGCCAGCTGTTTCTGTTTGCTCAAGGTTTGACTTGTCGATGGTGAGTGAACTTTATTATGACTCAATGATAATAAATGCTATAATAAGGTACTGTGATGTTTGTGTACTATAGGCAACCTACATATAATATGGCAAGAATGTTACTAGAATTATCAGTAAAGCATTAGTAACGTGCTTACACATGATTATGAAACAAGTATATGAAAGCAGAGGAATACCTAACCAGTGCCTTAATCCGTTTGAATGAAAAGTCAACAGCCTCTTTCCATGTATAAAAAGGAAGGTTTGTACAGCTGACGTTGTTTAGCTTGATTTTTTTTTTTTTGCGGGATACTTTCAGTGTGCCTCACTGAATCAGCTTTAACCGTGTCCCACCGTGTTTGTTTTTTTCACCACGTTCTCCAGCCCAGCCCTGTCCCACAGCGAGCAGGTCATTAACACATTATAAGCGTGTCGTTCAGCATATGTTTTATGTCCCTCAGATCACTAGCTGGAGCTGAAGCCAAAAAATGTATCACCTGCTCCTTCATTTACTCTAATATTTATAGCTGTCACCCAACCGTAGATAACGTTTCTTCATCCTTATGAAGGCAAAGCACCCAGACACCAGCTTTAAATCAGCACCCTGCCGAGTACAAGGACACCCAGGTGCCAGCATGTGTTTAAAAGATCAAAATAGAATGCGTGCATTGAGATCCTGGGCTGCCTTGTACCATCAAAAGCTACCTGCCTAGTCCTCTGGGCTCATGTTGCTGCACGCTTTCACTGGCTGTTGGGCATGTCTTGTCTTACACAAACATGACCCTAATTGAGTTATGAATTATCAGATTTTTTAACACATTTTTATTACATTTTTTTAGAGAATACAAAAAAACAACAGGATTAAATACAACAAAGCAGTGGGTGGGTCTCAAAACAAAACACACACACACACACACACAAATTAAGTTAACATTTTTCACAAGACAAAAAGAGGAACTATAAAAACTTAATAAAAGAAAAAGCAGCAGACCAGGCGGCCACAGTCTTTACACTGGCATGATGTGGTTC
This sequence comes from Acipenser oxyrinchus oxyrinchus, assembly GCA_030684275.1. Classification (NCBI taxonomy): domain Eukaryota; kingdom Metazoa; phylum Chordata; class Actinopteri; order Acipenseriformes; family Acipenseridae; genus Acipenser; species Acipenser oxyrinchus. The sequence goes on from CM060256.1 coordinate 32,137,470, forward strand.
AGCAGAACTTCTCTCCATAAGCACAATGCCTGCAAAAGAAAACAACCAAATGCGATCTAAGTGTATCTCAGTCTCCACCCAGCCCTGTAAAATTGTTTTTTTTTAGCTGCTAGTCCTGCCAACAAAAGCCGCCATTCCTGAAGGTTAACAGTTATTTGGGATTTGTCACCAAGAAGGAGTAATTTAGTTATTAAGATAGGAAAGGCATCATTCTCTGCTGGTTATCGGTGGATAATAATACATACAACGAGATCAAATCGTCAGTCGAATATCTAGTATCTTATTTGTCCTTTGATAAACAATATGTCCAATGATCTGCAAGGAAGGATTTATATCTTACCTCAATCCATAATGTCCGTGCTGTACACCAGAGTTTGCCTCCTCCTCCCCAGCCTCCACCTGCTTTTTGGCTTAGTCTAATGGGGAGGCTAGCTATCCCTGGCCCCTTGCCCATGACTTCCCTACGGTCAGCCTCTCTGATTATCTGCGAATTAATTTATGGGCAGGGGTACCTCGAAAGGCCATATGTATAATGTAGTAAGAAAAGCCTAAGAAAAGCCCTTGTATTGGTCCCAACCCCAACAAAAGAAGCTTGATAATGAGATTACTAGTTTATCTAAACTTATCGTGCAATTACTATACATTAGTATTGTAGTTTGGTATATACACCAAACAAAACTACACAGTCCCAGAAGAGTATACAGCAGGTTTGGTTAGGGGCAGGCTGGTATTAAATATATACAGGTTTACACCCCAGAGATGAAATGAAATCCTAAAACCTATTGATCTGTTTTCACCACATTGAAAGTCCTTGACAGGATGACATTGAAACTAACCGTCTTTGGGGGGTGTCTGTCTGTCTGTCTGTCTGTACAATTGTCCATCTGTACGTCACACTCACATTGTTGCCCATATCCTGAAAAACACTGTTTAAGTTATGATGAAACTTGGTATTACATTATTTAGCACAAGTATTGAGAGTATTGAGCTCTGAATATATAATGATATATTAGACGCTTAAAGTAAAGTGTTACTACACTTTGGGCTAAATTCTCAAAGGTTTTTCAGCAAGGAGAAATGCACCCAATACAGATACAAAGAAATAAGCCACTAAGACTTTTAATTCAGGGGCTTCAATTAAGTATTAATTTACTACATGCTTAGAGAAAATACTTTGAGTCTAGCATATTGATTCTAAACAATACCCCCTCTCTCTCTCTCTCTCTCTCTCTCTCTCTCTCTCTCTCTCTCTCTCTCTCTCTCTCTCTCTCTCAACATCAAAAAAGAAGAGAGACCTGAATCCTGCTACACTTTGGACACTGGCTGAGTATAAGCATGGGAATCATGTACAGTATATGGTAGAATCCACATAAATTGAACTTGCAACTGTAACATTTAAAGGTTATATTTAAATGGTTAAGCAAGGGGTAGAAGTTAAAATAATTAGAAACTTTAAATAACATTTACTGATAACAGCTGAAAATGAAGCATAATGTTTAAAAGCAAACCAATAGTAGTTGCTAAATGTGTTCTTTATATATAAACAAGTAGGAGCTTTTGAACATAGTGAAATGGAATTAGTTTGTGAGATACTGTTTCCTGGAGGGAATGTTTTAGTAGTAAAGCAGTTCCACCCTCGAGAGGAAAGCGAGTGGCTTGTTGTCTACGCTCATGCAATGACACAACAGTCAGTGAGTTATTGTTGAACATCTGCATTGTTGGGCCCTGATTAAAGTCACCTTGTTCAAGATGATATCTGGAATGGTCTCAATTGTTTAAACCCACACAAAGTCTCCGAAAAGTCTTACACAACCTTAACCCAGCGGCATGGGTCTGCTAAATCAAAAGTTGTGTTGTGTTAAATTGTTTAAATCTTTGGGGAAAAAAGAAATCTTTGCTGAAGTGCTCACAGGCTGCTGTCGTCTTGCATTCAGAGGCAGTGTGGTCTGTTGTTTTAACCACATGGGTACAAGCCAAGAGGTCCAAATAGTCACTGGGGGACTAAACAGCTAGAGTGGAAAACAAGGGATAAAGTCACAGACATCTGACATTTTGTAGTTGCAGTAACAGCATGAGATCACAGCTTCTTCTGTGGCCCAATGTGCTTGGAGGCAAGAAATACGACATTTGTTTTGTGCTTTTTCTTACTGATATGTTTCTTACATCCGCTTAGGCAGGGATATCCAATCTCCAGGTTTAACAGGTGAACAAAGGAACTGTTTCGGGACTGGGTGGATGTGTAATTGGTTCAAAGGGTTGGAATAAAGACCAAGACTGTAAGGGGCAACGTTGGCCATCCCTGCACTACGAGGCAGTGCTGCAGGGTGGCAGATTACACTCATGTTACAAAGAGCTCTATTGAGGTCACAGAAGAGCTTTAAACTCGAGAGCTTTAAAAAGTGTTTCAGCTGTGATTTCTGAAACAGGTCATGAATAACGATGGAGCACTGCATTTATAGATCATAATCAGAAATCCTATATCCTACCATAAACTGGAGCATTCATTTAACTGCTTCCATCTGCAGCTAAGAGGTTTCCAGCCTTGAGCAACAGATCAATGTATACGAACTGAGGGCAAGCTTTGTACTGGTGCAAACTGAACAGAAACTGGAGTTTCAGTAGGGCCGACTCATTGCTGACTGACATCTGTGCTTGCTAAGTTGCTGCTGAGTTTTATGTTTTATGAATGATTATGTTTTTTTTTACTCCTTATTTATTCCAGGATGTATTACCTGTTGCCTGTCATAACTGTAAAAATCAATGACAGTACAGTGATGCCCATGGCTGTGTATTTAAGTCCAGTATTGTTACAAAACATCAGGGGGACATGTTATGCTTCTCCCACACAACTCCACTGCTCCGCTCACTCCACTGGCTCCCGATCACCGCTCGCATCCAGTTCAAGACCCTTGCACTAGCCTACAGATGCCTTGACCAGACTGCACCCAGCTACCTCCAGACCCTCATCTCTCCCAACACCCCCACTCGACCTCTCCGCTCCTCCTGCACTAGAAGACTGGCTCTACTCCCTCTACACTCCTCTGCCTCTAGAGCCCGCTCCTTCTCCACCCTCATCCCGCAGTGGTGGAATGACCTTCCTACAGATGTTAGGACTGCCCAGTCCTTGACCACCTTCCTGCGCCACCTCAAGACTCACCTCTTCTGACAGCACCTGTAGAACTCTGTTTTTCCCCCTGGACACTTATCACTCTTCCTTAAATGCGCTTTACTTGCTCTTATCTGCCCCCTATTTTACTGCATTTAATCCTGTACTTTAGAGTACTGTAATCTGTCACAAGTGTTATTTAATCTATAGTATTGTGTATTTAATTATATCCTGATGTAACTATCACTGACACTGTTATCTGCTCCGTTATTGAATCGTACTGTCATACTTGTACTTGCTAGAAACAAAGTCATTGTATTTTTTTCTTGCTCTTAATTGTATTATTACTTGTACTGTGATTCTTGAAATTTATTTTTGTTTACGACTGTAAGTCGCCCTGGATAAGGGTGTCTGCTAAGAAATAAATAATAATAATAATAATAATAATAATAATAATAATAATAATAATAATAATAATACTGGGAAATTGGGGAGAAAACTAGTTTGGATGTCCCAGGGCTAGTGAGCAAATGAGGGAGTGTGAGCAAATGAATAGCAATTCACATCTCTAAATGTGAACAGTACTGTATTTACAACATAAAAGTAAAGAAAGTGTTTTAGATTCTGCACAAAGGTGTATGTTTAATCAGATAATTACACAGAACGAATACACAAAAGCTGACAGACAAGTTTTCCATCGAACTCAAACCCTTTTCCTATTGTTTACCTTAAAATATCCACTCGTTTTCCAATTAAGTGGAGAAAAGTGACGATTAACAGGTTTCATGTTGTTTACATTATGAAGAAACTCAGTCCCAAGCAAATATCTCACTGTAAAATGTGATGGATGTGTTACTGACAGATCTCATTTTGATGATGTTTTTCATTTTCTTTTTAATTGTATCAACCTGTTTTACTAAGCTAAGAATGTATGTGTGCCAATAACATTTGTCAAAATAGAAATATAAAACTGTATTGACAGCTGACCTCTTAACTTTTCTTTACTTTGGCAGTGTTATATAACAGGACAGAGGATGTGGGTTGACTAAGAAAGCCTTCTAGACTGTTTTTACTTCTCCAAATACTTTGTCTCTTAATCCCATATTTTGCCTCATTCTTTTTATCCCAACTCCTCCTTTTTTATTGCTTTGGAATGTAATGAACGTTTTCAGAGATTGCTTATAGAGCATGTGGGGTCGAGAATTGTAAATCTTAATATTTGTTATACTGTACAGTTGTGGAGTACAGGGCAGAGGCTGGTCGCGAACTGGCGACCCCGTGCAGCTCAAGCGAGCACCCTAACCACAATGCAATATAGCTGTCAGAATCCGTAATGCCAGGGTATGCCAGCAATGAGAGAAGGGGTGCTAGGTCATGTGACTACCTAGATACACTGTCCAGGAGAATCAGTCTGCTCAAGTTTACCATCAAATGCTTTAGCACTGCCTCTGATACATGGGTAAACCTACCCTTGGCTACCCTTGAAGCATTCACCTTCTAATCGTGTCCTTTTACTAGTTAACCACATCTCCTAGCTTCAGGGACAGGGAACGCGATCGCAGAATGCTTCTGCAGTGATGACTGAATGTGGTTTCATGCTTTGCTGAGATTTGCCATCAAGCATTCATGCAAAACAGAGCAGGTTTCTTTTGAAGGTGGAAAACAGTAATACTGGTGTAGCAGCACAATGCTGTTGGTCTTGCTGTGGAGGTGGAAATTCTGAAATAAATGTGTTACACAATTATATGCGTTCCATTATTGCATGTAATAAGTAGAGGGTATGGTTTGTATTCGCTGCAGGAGGATGTCCCAGTAAATCACAAGACACTACAGAGGCGAGGGGTTTATGTAAGGACATCCTCCTAAGGAGAATGAAAACGTATACCACAAACGATCATTTAATATTGTCCTTATACCAATAAATAACCGGGTGGCGACTGCTGGAACCAGGCTTCTGTCTGATGTGAGGTAAGCATTCCCACAAAAGTAGTATTTATGTAAGGCTGAACTTTCTAAAATAACACACGGGACACAGCACCAATATTTTGTTAGCCTTTTGCCTCTGGAGGCTTGAGACTCTCTCAGGTCCCAGTTGCAATGATTTCAACTTCCTCCAAAGCAATTCGCTTTGACACACTTGGAGGTCTGCTCAGAGAGCCCAGGACTGATGGCAGGTTTGAGGAGCGGTCGCATGATCAGAGCTGTGAGGGGGAGGAAGTTCACATGATCCCTGATCCCTCACCTTTCTTCATGAGATTCTAAAGCACCACATTTCCTAAAAAGAAAGACGGGAAACAGTTAATGTATTTCAGCAGTGCCGATACATTGTCGGCATGTCTACTGAGACATACAGACCGGTATTTAAAACAAAAAGTATTCAACCCTAATGTTTTCACACCGATATGTTTTTTACATGACAACACTATGCTATTGTGGGGCTTTTGTTAATAAACCCTGCCCTGATAAGGATTACTTTAGTCTCTGTGAATAGCAGCACCCACAGAGCCACGGCAGATCAATACGCTCCTCTTTATCACAGTATTCCTGTTTGCCTCTGCTCTGGACACATTTCCCTGTTCAGTTCCTACGGGTATTACTTTTCCTTTCACCCTTTCCAGATGTCCTTACATGTTGTCCACTGAAGCCTTTGTGCATTCACTCTAGTCCTTGCCTAAGGCCACATCTATTTCTATGTTATCATGGCTGCTTGGGGAATACTTTCTCCTTTCTCTGTTTTATTAGCTTCTCTGTGCATGCCTGGCCGAGTTTGATATTATCTTTATAGAGCTGAAGCAGACTCTGCTTAACCCTAAGCATTTTGCCAGACTCATTCTTAAACTTTATTGCGGTACAGCAGAAAACTTGCATGTTGAAAGCATTTCATCTGAACTTCAAACACTTAATCAAATTCTAATTCAGAAAACTTAACGAGTAAATAGCGGGGTTCGTCCCCATGTGTTGCTAGAACTGTTTAAATAACGTACCTGTAATTTGTCTTTTATTTGTTAACATCCTGACAGCTTTTTACACATAACTTCAAAGTCGGTTTCAAAGCTGTTTTCAAAATGGCCACTCTAGTGCACTGGGGTTTAAGATCTGTCCTCTAAATCACTGCAGGGAGAGCGATTAAAAAAACAGAAAATATAACAAGTGCTCTGGCTTTTCTGTTCTGTAAAACACGATGGATCGTTATTGCTGTGTTACCCGTTTGACAATGAGGGCAATAATTCTTACAATATCGGTGTTAACAATGAAAAGAAACATTATTTAAACAGTTTTAGCAACAAGCTATATTTTTACGATCCCCGTTACTTGCAGGGTTAATTTGATCAGCCTGTATTCTAATAAGCTGCACCTGGATTTTATTGGAGCATTTTACAGCACCGGGGAGTCCTCATTTTCTTTCATTAACAACCTACCTGTACTTATCCCAGGATTACCCTCTAAAATTGATAAATGCAATCCAGGAGATTATCTCTAGCTGGACAGTAGTGTGCAAATGTATTAGACTAAAAAGTCTCCTGAATTTTACCATTTGTGGATATATGTTTCTTTTCTCTTGCTATTTTAAATGAATTGCATGTGTGGCCTATTATAGTCATTAATTAAATTAGACAATCACTAATTTGCCAGTTTTCCAAGATTTTCAGTTACAGTGGTTTGAGTTCATATGCACAAGCAATCAAAACAACAGAAGCAATGAGGTGTTCTAATAAATGTGCACACCGCTGTATCTGTTGTAGAAATGGGAATGAAATGCCCTAAAACGAGTGATACAGTCTTGAAAGTGCAATACTATTGGGGTCACATTGGGTTTCAATTCATTATCTTCCAGTCATGGGAATAGCGTTGTTTAACACAGGATTGGATTACATTTAAATGATTGTTTGGTCTTCCAGTGTTAAGCAACAGCTCTGACTATGAATGTTGAATATGTATATCTCTTTTTTTCTTTCTTCCATTGTACTAGCCTCCTATCCTTGACCTCATGAGCTTGGAATTCCAACACAAATGAATCTTCAAAAGCAGGCGGTCATCTGAATCTTGATATTGTGTCCCACGGGACCCGGAAGATAATCTGTTTGGTTAAATTCAATAAAAAGCCCCTTTTGAGGCAGACAGTATTTGCATTTAAAATGAGTGAGAATCAATGCTTTAAAATCCCATTTCTTGCGCCAAGTTTCCATTAGCACCAAAAAAGCAGTCTGTAAAACTCAATTAATGCAACAAAAACAAATAAACAGAAGAAAAAAGCGGTGGGGGGGGGGGCAGTGATACTATTGCTAGAAATTTAGTGCCAGAGCCTTTTTCAATGTATTTACTGTATGCTATAACAAGACGAAACAAAATGGAAAAAGCTATAGAAACATATTGAAATGAATAAAGTATTATTTTCATTTAGCTGGGTTAATTAAAAATAATACTAATAATGACATACTTAGTTAATTTTTCAATGACAACTTTTATTGACAATGCCCAACTTTACCATTTACCAAATCCGGTAATAATTTCATGAAAGAAAAGTCTTGACCATGTGTTCCAAGTGCAAATTCACTGCATATTGTTTAGAAGCTGGTGTGAACTGCTTTGGATTTATTTATTATAGCTTCTGCTTGACTTTTCCTAGCAATTAAAATGTATTTTTTGCTCCTCTTCTCAAGAGATCAGTTTCAACTCAGTCTGGTCTTGATGTTGAAAACCACCCTGGTGTTAAAACATTCAATCACAATTTACATTTATTATACTCTACCCAGAGCAGTAACACTGACATGTACAGAGGGCCGGTACTCTACCCAGAGCAGTAACACTGACATGTACAGAGGATCTCAATACTTGGGGCACCACTGCAGTGAGTATTTTCAATCGGAGACAGTTGGATAAGCCAAAGGGCTTTTGATTGAAGACTGTGCTAATCTCCCATCCCACCAAGCCCCCACACCCTTTACATGAATTACACTGTCAGCTAGCCATTGGAAAGAAACCAGAAGCAACAAGAAGGGGCTAGGCAGGCTCCTGTTTGACTCGACCACACCCTATCCCTAACTCCGCATCTACACTGGCCTACTTTTTGACCCCGTCGCAAAGCAGTAGGAGACTGAGCAAGGTGCAGATGTTTTATGCTGACCTTAGGTACCCCAGCTGCTGTACACCTCAAAGTGTTACTGTTACCTGAGGCTGTTTCATCTAATCTTGTGAATAGCTCTTTTGCTGAATGTGGGGCTGTGGCGGGGTACACCCCACCTCTGTGTGTATTTTGTATATTTAGTATTTGTGTGGTATTATTATCACTTAAATGTACTGTTTTATGTGTGTTTTGTTGTGGTGGTTTGGTGTAGTTTGGCAGAGACGATGTTTGCTTCTTGTTTCTGCCAGACTACCTCGCATGAGAATGCGTGGTTGGCAGCTGATGCTTTATTGATAAATTGGGTGTCGGCCACGTATATGAGAACCCATGCAGAATATGGTCGAGGGATAAACTAGGTTAATCTCTCGACCATGTTATAAAACCCAGCAGCTTTTGCTGACCGGAGTTGGGTGTGTCACAATGTAATGAATACACTTTTGACTTGTATAGAAAGTGCACGTTTGTTGATTTGATTTTGATTATTTTCCTCTTTCACGATTTATGGAAAACGTTATTTTGTTGTGATGCACTGATGTATTTACTTTTTGCACATGGATTTTCTCTGTAACTGTCGGATGAATCACTAATTGTTTAGCTGCACAGTTAATACAGACACCTTTTGCCATCCCCAGTACAATTTCTCCTCTCCTGATTACAGCTCAATAGATATAGATAAAAGCCGCATGGGCAGAGCAGAAGGCAGAGCACAGCAGCTATAGAGAGCACAGCAGCTACAGAGAGCACAGCAGCTATAGAGAGCACAGCAGCTACAGAGAACGTAGTGTGGATCATCCAGCATGGCACAAGGAAACACAAGCGGCTATTTGTTTTACTTGATTGGGAACACACCCTTGGATTTGCAGTGTTGGTACGTAAAATTATTGAAATAATTTTATAATTGAAATAGTCCCCTTTAGATTGGAGTCAAGGGAATCAAAGCCGGTATATTTTGTGATTGAGTGTAAACGCTTGCACAGTCAATATAGTTTGATAGTTTGATAGATAGTTTGCTGCCGCTGAGGTTTTCCTTGTGCCGTCTGTTAATTGTAAATCCTCTGCTAAGGGTAGAATGTTTGATGTAGTTTTATTTTAATAGTTATAAACTGGTATTTTTTTTAAATATTAAAGGGTACCCTGATTTTATTTGAATTTATTTTTGATACACTTAAATCTTGTATTGAATTAAAACTGTTAGTTTTAATTAGAATGCATTAATTGATTTTTTGCCATCTGTTGTATACAATAACGACAGTTGTGGCTATTTGAGAGAACTGTGAATATAGATGTCAGATTGGTTGCTGTTGTATATTTCTTAAGTTATACTGTATTACTTATAGATACCCTGTATTGTACTTTAACATATTACTACTGAGTTGAAATGCTGCTCTGATTGAAAATCATTTAATTAGATATTTGCTACTTTGAGACTGTTAGCAATAATTGTGTAATTGTGATAAACTTGTGAATAAACTGTTGAATGCTATTGCTGGACTTGGTTTTGATTTCTGTAGGGTACATTGTGTGAAAGACACACACGTTCACTATATCCACAAAGAACCTGTGTGCATAAGTTCTAATTGAGGGGTAAGAGGGTCTCCCGTAGATAGGGAGTGGCGAAGTCGGTACCACATTAGATAATTTTGGGTGTACAAGGGTTACAGGCGTACAGAGAGAAGGTACATGAGAGAGAGGAGAGGAGAGGTGAGGAAATTTATAAAACTGCAATTGCTACTCGTGCTGGATTTCAACCAGCATGGTGTTTGTTTGTTTGAATGTGTTTGTCGCTGTGCCTTTTGTTTTTGTAAAGTGTTTGTGTTTAAGCCACAAACCATCCTGGTCACAGAGGCAAAACATAGTTTATCAAAACATATATTAGATATCAAAACATCTAAGAAAAATGTCAACATTATAGGGCAACTAGTGGTAATAACTTGCATTGTTGTAAAAGTACATTCATCTCAAAATGTGTTATTGATTGTGCAATATTAACAACTGCATTTTGGGTGTCATTTTGACCAACGTCTTGCTTGTCATTACAACATAATTATCAAAGATATCAATACTGGTTATTTCTTGTACTTACATAACTTTTATAACCAATTTTTGTTGCACACTTAAAATAAAGTAAAGAGAAACACAAGTAAATACAGCATTCTTGTTTCTGCATCTTCCACCAGTGAAGGCTATTACAATGTTACGATAATTGCAATTGCAAAAAAGTCTAAGTTTGACGAGAGTAGGAAGTTTCAAGACTTAGACCCTTTCTACATATCCCACATTCTCCCCCACTAAAATAATGTTGACCCGACATTCCCTTGTTTACTATAGATCTCGTCTTTGGACTATTATTGGACTTAATCCTGTCCTTGGAGCCAAATGTAGACAATTACTCTGGCCCACTGTGGGCTACTTCTGCATTTGTGTATGAAGATGCATGTGGTAAGCCTATTGATCTGTTTCATGGAACCAGATCAGTACCAGAGCAGACTTTTCACTTAATCTTTGCCTAACAAATGTTGTCGCATTTTGCTGCGAAGCTAATCTTACTGTACAGCAAACTTTTGGTAAATTGTCTGAATCTTGTTTACCTGCAAAAACAGCTAGCCGGTTCTCTGACTGTTGCTTTTTCTTTGGGTGTCCAGTTGTTCGCAACCTGAGTCTTGAAGAAACCATTGCAGTCGAAAATGTATTGGGTGAAGTTACTAGATGTGGACAGAGTGCTTTTAAAGGAAAGACTTACACAACAAAGGAGTATTCATCCAGATTGCAAAGAGACAATTCAGTGGTATTTCTTCACAATGGCAAGGCAGGTGTTATCAATAAGATAATATGTTTGAAATTTTGCTCATGTTTAATTGATTGCCAATGTGAAGAAAAGCCCATATTGATTATTAAATGTCTGGAAACATGTCGCCCTCAAAAACATATGCCTGATGATTTTGTTAGGAGGAATTTGATGGCAGCATTTCAAAAAGTTAAAAAGTCAGGAAGATATACTGCCCACAGAATTGAATCCATTACTGGTAAAGGGCTGGTGGTAGACATAACATTCACTCTGTTCCGACTTCCACAGTTTGGAAATGATTGAGATGTGTTAACTGAAGATTACTGTTCCAGAAGACATGATTTGTGTTGCCTGTTTGGTAATAAAAATGCCACATAACTTTTTGGTATGTTTTGTGTCAAAAGAGTATTGTGTCAAATCACCTTGTTTTTTTATTAAAATTGTATATACATGTAAATGGGGTGCTTTTATGTAAAATTCCAATGCCTCTCAATTTTCAAGCCCATTTTGTAAATCCATTTGTGCGATATAATCATTATTTGCAGGTTTTACCATATAGTAGATGTTTGTGTTAAATGTATGACATATGACTTTACTTTGAAATTGTGGTTTCATTTATAGTGGTGAAAGCAGCCTGTTTATATGCATTGACCACAACATATAGGATTGCAGATGAGTAACAGAAATGTATGAGCTATAAAACATATAATCTGTTGAATGCAGTAATATTCTGGTCCCATGGCAATCATTAATGTTAATTCAATTATTTTAATATATTTATTTGTTATCCATTGCAAGTATTTAAACATAAATAAATAAAGTATTCTTTTTTTATCACTTGTTAGATTTTTTTTCCTCCTCAATCTTTAATGTTTGGCAAATAGATAACCTTTCTTGGGTATTATAAACATTTGCATACTTGTATTATTATTATTATTATTATTATTATTATTATTATTATTATTATTATTATGTGGCGGAGTGTCCCGCCCCTATATATATATTTGTATTATTATTTGTATTTTTGTTTGTGGCACAGGTCAAAGCACCGCGTATTTGTTATTGTTTTTATAATTTAAAAACCCTGTGAGGATGTGTGACTGATCAGCTAGTGATTTATTTAGCTAGTTGACAGTCAGACATCCTTATTAAACTCGCGCAGACTGTGGCCGAGGGGTAATAAGATAATTAACAGCTAGTTAACCCCTCGGCCAGAATATAAAAGCCTCCAGCTGTCCGCACTAAAGGGGAGAGTGTACAGAGGTGAGTACAGGAGAGCGAGCAAGGGGAGCTAAAAACAATGGTCACAAAACAATTGCTATATTTAAATATACTTGTTTCTGTTTATTTGTTTGGCCAACGTGCCCTTTTGTTTTGTAGTGTTTTCTTTTGTTTAAATCTTTTGTTTTTGTTTATTATTCAATAAAATAAGCTGAACGCCTTAGCGTTTCAGCTCTCACCGCTACTAACTGAGTCTGTGTTTCTGGTCTGACGTCATCAGTGAAGCCATCCTGTTCACATATTATTATTATTATTATATATATAAATGGGTATTTTAAATACTCAAAAGAGGTCACATGGGGATGTGAATATTACAGCATATCCCCATGGGTACTTCTTTTCAAAAAGGGGCGAATCACTTGTTGATATCCATACGCCACTAGGATTTTAAAAAAAAAAAAAAACGGTAGCCATATTTAAATTTATATTAATAAACAGGTTGGCTTGAGTGGTGATGTCAGACCCGGAAGAAACACACAGCACTGCAAGGTGAAATGGTGAATGCGCTTGCCTGTGCCGGTTTATTGCAAATAAAAGGTTTAAACAGAAAACAAAACACTGAACAAAACAAACGGTGAGGTGGCCAAAACAAATAGACAGACAAACGGTGGACGAACGCTACACAAACAAGTGTTGTGCTGTTGTTATTGTTATTTTTTTCTTACTCTTATTTTAATCTCCTCTCCACACCCGTTCTCCAGTCACGAACACACAACCCAGAGTGAGTGAATTGTGCAACTATGACTGACCAGATTTATGTCAGTTTTGATCTTTTGGGAAACCAAACTCTAGATGAGATTTTGGACACCAGCACTACTGGTAATTCAAGCAATGGAAAAAAAGTAAGTACTACTATTAGGCATCTTGAACTTACTGAAGTGCAGCTTCTGGACATAGAAAAAGAAAAGGAAGAACAAAATACACAAAAGACCACTGCCTGGGTATTGGATGTCCTATTTGACTGGCTAAAACAAAAATCGTTAAATATTGATTTCAAAGTAATTCCTCTGCTTGATCTAAATAATTTGCTAGGGGAGTTTTATGTCACTGTCCATAGCTCAGAGGGACGGGAGTATTCAATCTCAGGCTATGTGACCCTAAGAGCCAGTCTTACCATTGTTCAAACAGTCCAGCCATAAACCGCAAAGTGAATTTGATAAGTGATCGAGTATTTCAAAATGCAAACAACATCTTTGCTGCCACTGTGAAGAGGTACCACAAATCAGGCATGGATACCTCCTGTCACTACCTCCGGATCACAAAGGACGATTAAAAAAAATGAACCTCCCCAGCACTGTCACCTGACACTGCCGCAGGTCTTGTGAGAAAGGTTTGGTTTGATGTGCAACTAAATATGGCCAGATGTGGCAAAGAAGGTCTGCGTGATTTAAAAACAGACTTGTTTGTGCTTTGCCATGATGAAAACGGGCAGGAATATTTCACATTAAAATGTAATGAGCAAACCAAGGATCACAAGAATTATAATGAATCAAATAAAGAAAACTCACAGGTTTCCTTTACTCCATCCCCAGAAATCCTCTCTGCCCCTTACTAAGTTTGAAAAAATACATTAGTAAAATCCCTGAAGCCGATGCCCCGAGTTTTTATTTACATCAAGAACAAATTTACCTAGATTCTGAAGCAGTGTGGTATTCAAGGGAGCCCATGGGAATAAATGATCTGTCCAACATGATGCCAAAACTAAGCAAACTAGCCAGACCGAGTCGGCGATACACAAACCACAGCATTAGAGCCACAGCGGTGCACTTCCTTAGCGAAGCAGGGCTTGAAACATGGCAAATAATGTCTGTCACTGGTCACAGGTGTGAGGGAAGCCTTAAAAATTACTGGTCACCATCTTCAAGTGATCGCAAACAGTGGAGCCACACCCTGTCCTGCACTTCCTCAGACAACGACAAGGACAGCAATGTCAAACACCATGTTGCTTGAAATCGCTTGCTGCAGCTCCACCTACTGTTCAGAATAAAAACTTGTGAATTTTCAATACTGCAATTTCAAAGGCAATATTCAATTTAGCATCTATAAATAGTGCTTCTTGTTTTTAATCAGTTCAGATAATTAGCAGCTAGTTAACCACTCAGCCAGATATAAAATCCTGCAGCTATCTGCGCTCAGGGGAGAGAGTCAAAGGCGAGACAGGTTTTGTAGAGAGAGAAAAAGAAAGAAACAATTGCTATATATAAATATATTTGTTTCTGTTATTTTTTGTTTATTTGTTTGGCCAAAGTGCTCTTTTGTTTAGTGTTTGGTGTTTTTGTTTAAACCTTTTATCTGTGTTATTATTTAATAAAATAGCTGAGCACCATAGCGCTGTTTCACCACCGCCATTCCTTGCCTTTGTTTACTTCCTGGTCCGTGACGTCACCACCCATACGCCACTCAACAACAGCTCAGTCACAGGGATATACTCTAATATCACCACGCCCAGGCAGTTAAAGCCATTCGGCTTCACCTTGTGACTTATAATGCACCTGGGCGTGGTGATATTAGAGTATAGCCTTATTACAGTTATTGTAGTATTACTACATTTTTACAATAAACACTTTTTTTTCCTGGGACAGTACCATTAAATAATTAAGCAAAGCCTTACTTTTATACTTGTATAAACTCCTCTGAACCCTCTCAATCAAACACAGTTCATATTCACAATTCAATCTTTAAGCTTATTAACCTTCCATGAAAAGTATCCAGACAGGCTTGAGCCAAGTCACATGACAGTGGAGTTGTGAAGTTTCATGAAAGTTACATGTGCAAAAAACTAATAGCTGCTGGGGTCCCCGAGTAGCTCACCTGGTAAAAGAGCAGGCGTGTCGTATGCAGGATGAGTCATACAGCTAACCTTAACCCTAACCCTAACCCTGGGCAATTGCAACGGTGAGGGGAAAAGTGATTGGGCATTCCAAACTGGGAAAAAATCAGGGTGGAAATAATGATTAGACACACTAAGTTTAAAAAATATATACTGTATAAATAGTGGAGAACAATTCTAACCCAAAACCCAAAGAGAAGAGTAACAACTGCCTCTAAACAGAATTGACTTCAGCAGCAACTCAGAATGGGCACAGAAATCTGAGTTACTGGATCTTGACTAATGTGTTTTTCTTGCTCTTGAGAATCTGTGTGAGTTTCTGTTTCAGTTGGTCGTCACATTCTGCTGGCAGGTGAAGTAAGAAATACAACTTGTGTTCTTTGTGGTATGTCTTACTGATGCATTCCTTACATCCTCTGGTGGCAGAGTGTTGCAAGGGGACAGACTAATTGTTACACTCTGGTGTACCATCTATACCTGGAGGATACACATACTTCCTGGAGATTAGACATGATTCTAAGAGCTCTATTGAGGCCACAGGGGTGCCTAAATGTTTTTAAAAAGTCACCAAGATGTGATGATGGAAATGAGGGATTCTTAACAACAGCACAAATACATTAATCAAGATGACTGTGATATTTTAGACCCATACCAAACTGCTCTTTAAGCGACATCTAAATTCCTAATAACACATTATGAGAAAAGGAATGTCTGTAGGGCACATCTTCACCCACCAGTGCCGGCACCACCTTTATTGACCTGCCAGGCAACGTTGGAATGACAGTAAGGTCTCATTCCCAGAAGGTGCACTCACACACCCCATGAATGTGTTAATATTAGCCTAGTCTCACGCCTCTGGCTACCGGTAGCTAGGTGCAGTTTACTTTCCCTGAAAGGAGACCTAAGAGGTGGGGAGGAGGAGGAGGCAAACTCAGTGAGCAGCAATACAGCAATACTTTGTATAGAGAAGTGTCTTTGTCCCTCAGTCCTATGTCTGTCTCCACTTAATTTCCAGCTGTGTCCTCTGGTCCTGGTTTCTGTACTGTGCTTAAAGTATTGGTTTCGGGTTAACTCCTATAAAGATTTTAAAGACTTCACACATAAATCAATTTGCCTCAGCCTATTAAACTACCTTTATAGTTAACGATAAACCCTGGGATTAGTCTAGATTTGGCCTTTGGGAATGGTGTCCTTTTGTATGTATTTAAATTTCATTTTGAAACACAGCTGGTAATGCACTTGTGATGTTTATAGAGGCCAGGAAATGTCACCCTTTTCTTAGCCTCCATTTTAGATTAATTTGTTGTTTATATGGTAATGTGGCTGCAGTTTGTGCGTGTGAGTAAGTACAGCAGTTATATAAATTCACACAGACTTACAGTACAGTATCATAGTTCAAGAGGTTGGAAAACTGCTAATAGCATATTCAAATGCTGTGGTATGAATTATATCAAGGTATTAGAAATGGAATAAGCAATCTTTCTCTATCTTTCTAATACATTGTATTTTTTACATGTTTATACTATGAGAGCCCAAGTGATATTTTTCAGGGATTTTATGTGTTCTTTTTACAAGAAACTACAGTACCGTACAGTTAATGCCAAAAGTTTTGAATCACTCTATAGAATTAACTAATTTTGCTTCATAAAGTCAAATGAAACCTGTTGAATAATGTTATGTTAACATATTGAATTACATACAGCTTTGCAGTTTCCCATATACTTTAGGGAAAACTGCCAAGAATTGAAAAATGTGACATGAACATGAAATACTGTACTACTAGTATGGCTTCCAGTAGACTTTTTTGTAGTTTCTTTGATTACATAATGCTAAATAATTTATGTTCATATAGTTTCTTTTTTATTTTTATTATGTCTCAATCCTACAATTCTAGGTAATGCAAAATGTTTGGCCATAGCTGTACATAGCACCACAAAGAGACAGAATGGAAGTGTGGATGAGATTGAAGTGGCTTGAGATTCAGGGGTCAGAAGAAGACCTTTGTTTGAGTAAGCTCTCATGTATCATGTCTGCTGTCTAGTGGTGTTGTCAAGCCAGAACATACCGGAACGCACCGGAACACAGGTCCGGAACTATTTTCTACAGGCAGCTCAGACATCATCATTCTGCCACTGACACACAGACACATAAAGTAAAGCATTCTGACAAAATGGAGAAAGACCCTTTATGGAAATACTTGTAGAAATTAGATACACGCATTACCTAGAAGTTCAGTACACAAATAAAATGTGAATTTGTATAATAATTCTTGTTTAAGAAAATCTATATTTTAGTGGGGTTTCGGTACCTTTAGATTCAGGACTCCACTGCTGCTGTCCCTTCACTCAATGAAATGTGTTACATTTTGCTAGCGGATCATTTGTGCCACATTGCACCAGATCCCAGGGCCGATATCTTTTTACATTTGAGAATTAAACTGCATGGAAAACATTACCTGAATATTATGTTCAAACATGGTTGGCAAAGGTGGGGATGCAGCTACAGACATCAACAATAAGGCACGAAATCACAATCCACAAGCAGATGAGAAACTGAAGCCTACAGTAGTGTGCACATTTATTAGAACACCTCAAGATTTGTCATATATTCTTTATATACTTACCTGAATGAAAACCTCAGGGTTTGAGAATTGTAATAATCAGTCCATAATCAATTTCTTTTTTTCTTACTATTTTTAATTATTTGCATGTGTGGCCTATTAAAATCTTGACCATTTTCCAAGATTTTCCAATCAAAACTGCAGAAGCAGCTACTGTAAATCAAAATCAGTACATTAGGTCTAGAAATAAAAAGCTACCCATCTTCTTTAATTATAAGATCTGGTACCTTTTTATTTACAAAATAACCCGTGCAATTTCCAAGTCTAAAACCAGTGGATAGTGTAAAACCCCACCAGCCGCTCTCCACATCTATGTCTGAACAGGCTGTTAGCATACCAGTTCTCATTGCCCTTCGTATCTGGGAAGACTCCTCTGCATTCATCTGAGACCCTCGCTCCTCTCCCACATCCCTGGACTAAAACAACAGCCCTGTAACCTAGGAGCACTTGGGCAGTATCACTTACATTATTTGCATGAGAGACTTCGAATCGGGCTGTCTCGCCCATTAGATCTCCATGAATGGCTACTGATCTGAGTCATAGTGGCTAATAATTCCACAGCCTAAGAAGAGACTGTATTGTGTTTTTTAAAGAGGCGGGTTGAACTGTTCTCCCTGAAATGGTATGCAAAAAAGAATTGAGCATACCCAGCCAGCATTATGTTGTTAACTCGAATGGTGGCTGATACTATCAGTTGAACTTTGTTTTTGCTCTTCTGTCACCAGATACCTCAAGTGCATTTTTTCTTTAAACGCAGACCGTATGGAGAGGCTGAGAGAGATTCCCATTCCCTTCCCTTCTGTTCCCCAGAAAAGTGAAGCAACCATTCAACAAAGTCTCTCTCAATGCAGACAACAGCTCTGTACTTGAAAATAAAAACACTTGGCTTGTTTTTTTAAAGAGATGCATGCCAGCCCATCATAATTCAATTAACTCTTGTGCATCAATCTCATTGAAAGCAAAGCCATTTGTATAGTTTTGTGCAACATCTCTTCTTACAGGAATAGTTCATATCTTTAGTGTTGCTGGTTTCTGCGTGTCTCGCAAGAAAGAAACACTTGTGTACCATCACAATGTGGTTTTCCATCACAATTTGCTAAAATACAGCGCGTTAAAAAAAGCTATTTTATTGTTTTTATAATAACATTTGCATCAGATCGTACCTGGAAATGTAATGCTAGTTTATAAATGATTTTAATAAGGGAAAGTATTTGATAGTGTTTGCTTGGCTTTAAAGTGTGTAGACATTACGTTACAGCGCAAGAGAACCATGAGTATTCATTTCACAAGTTAAAGCTTGTTTTTCCAGCTCATAATTCTCAAGATAAACTGTTGTGAAGGTGATTGAAGCCGATGATGTTATCATTCAAGATTAAAAAGCATGTTTCCTGTCTGCCCCTGTCAGGCTGTTATACGTTTGTTTGGAGGTGCTGACAGGAACAAGCGCTGGTCTCATTGCAATCACAAATCTTACTTCATGCTTGGATAAATCTACCAGGAACACTGAACATAGCCTGGGCTTATTGACTTCATAATAATAATGTCCCATGTTATAATGAACCCATTAAATACCCATTTTTCTTTGAACCAAGCTGTACTTATATCATTTGATGCATTACATTTAAACTTAACTTTTGCATTTAAGTTAGGGTAAGTTATCATAACAATACAGTTAAAAATAAATGGTAGATGCCAGTTAAAAATGCTCCAAATTACAAGTAGACTGTCCTCAAAATGAGGACTTTTTTCGGTTTTATTAATTGTATTTTTCTGTACTTATTTTTAGCTATTTTTGAGTTTTATGTAAATCGTTTTTTTTTTTCGGGCTTTCATTTTGATATACTATATGAAATTAGTGTTTTCGGTTACTTTCCAAAATGCTTGAGCGTTTGTTTTTTGTGTGTCAAAATATGTACAGTAACTCGACAGTACTTGCACTCTTAAGTTGTACCTTCTTTCCTTTGCTGTCTTCCACAACGAAATCCCTATGGTCACGGGCACATTCTTCTGGGGTTTTGTGTGTAGGAATTTTGTACATTTTGCCATAATTCTGTTTTAAATCCTCAGTATCTTAACTGTAATACAGCTTTAAATCCGCTAGCAAGCCTCCATCCTGATTGTAATTTTGTTTAAAATCTCGCAAGTGGTGTCTCCAATAGAAATGTAGGAATGTGCTGTCACTCAGTAGTTGGGGCGGGTTTAAAGTATTAAGAACGAATCAATGATAGATACAAGTCAGGAAGGGGACATTGCCCAGCAGCACTGGGAAATTTATTTATTATTATTTTTGTAGTATGTATTTTTTTTTTTAATGTGAAAAGGTTCATGTGTAATTTGGGGCTTCACTTCCCAAGCAGAGCAGATATCAAGCACTGTGTTTAATATCCTGTCTCCACAACAGCCACCACATGCATTCTGAAAGTCCTGCTTCAGATGGTCAAGAAGATGGTCAAGTTGTGGTTGAGATTGTCATGCAGTAACTATCCAAATGAAGATGTATACCAGCATTTAGCCCTCACTAAATGATATGTGCTGCCTAATAAAGTATTCATAATATTATTGTGATTTTTTCCTGTTTATTGTATGTTTCTCAAGATTTTTTATTTAGGCCGGTAAATTGAATGTTTGTATTGTTAAAAAGCGTGTGTCAGTATTTCCTGTGTTAACCCATTAAGTGCCATTGTCCTCATTTGTTATTTTCTGTTGCATTTTTAACTGGCATCAACCTGTTGTTTTAATTCTCCCTTTAACTATATTGTTAAGATAACTTACTCTAATTTTGTTAAACGCAAAAGTTAAGTCTAAATATAACTGTTAATTCTGCAAATATAGCCCTTTTGAAACCTATGCTTTTATGAAACCGCAATATAAAAAAAGAAACTGAAGCCTAAAAATGATACATTTCTTGGTGTTTTCCTCCCCACAGTGATGATAAAGCTCCATTTTCTATGTTGAACCAGCTTGCAGTTTCACTGATCTGATTACAGACACGTCTGACTTGACTGTCCTCAAAATAGGACACAGCAGTTGAAAGCCATAACGAAGGATTACATTTTTTTCTGTGAAGACATTTTAGAATGTATCAATTACATAAATGCAGCCCTGTGCTCTGATTTTAAAAAAAAATGCATTTGGTACTTAATGGGTTAAACGTTTTGACCTCCATGGAAACGTGTGCAGATAGAACACGGCACTCTTATATGGTTACGTTAAAATAATTATGCAATGTTTTACACACACAACCAATGGAGTCAATACAATCTAAGAGAAAACACGGCAGCAACTGGGCTGCCAGTCTGCAATGATAAAAATAAGAAGTAAAAATAATAATGTACAATACTTGATCTCTATCTGTTCAACCATAATAACGGTAAAGTTATGATAATAATGAATACGACCTACTTGCTATGCCTATGTATGTAGTTAATGTTATTGTGCTTAAAGAAATGTAAGATTTAATTCAGTTTACTTATATTAACGATTACATGCATTGTGATGTGAGTTGAAAAGCCTGAACTGTCCCAGACTGTCCTAGTGCACACGCAGTCACATGGTAACCCTATCCCTAAATCTTTCATGACAAGTGCAGGACTGAATGGCAGGCAGAGGGTGTTGAGGTCAGGTTTTGAGGTGCACTTGTTTGGAGAGCCGTACACTTTTATAGCAGTGACTATCAAAAATAACCCGAAGCCAGCAACAAGGAAATAACCCTAAAAACAGGACCGAATAGATTATCCAGCATGCCCTGTCCTGCCCTTGGTTTACCAGTATACAATGGTTTTGGTTGCTAAGATCATTGTGGCTGGGGATGTTTACGATCTGATTAATAGTGTGATGCTACTCTGTTATCCCTTGGCAATATGTTGGAAATGCATCTTATTATTAAATTATTTAAAGCTATCTGGAAATGTATTTTAGATATCTTAAAATGATTTAGAGATATCTTCAAATATTTAGAGATATCTATACATTAATTTGAGATATCTTATTTGGCTTGCCATACAGATGATGGGTGCACATTAACTGTCTCTTTGGGAAACAGCTTTTTGAATCCAGACAGTTTTGTGATTGCGGTCGTACTACACTGTAGTTCTCGAACTTAACAGACCAATGCAAAAAACATGTTGGCACAGTGGAGCGTTGACAGAGAAATGAAGACAGAGAAACAAGGACTTAGTGGTCTCTGATTGACTAGTAGTGCAGTAAAAAGGGAAATACCCAAACGGTGAGTAAGAAAGAGTTGCAAGAACCATACTTTTGCTATCCGGTCAGTGGTTCTGACCGGACACTGTACAAATTCGCTTCAAACCGGATGTCCAGTCAAACACCAGACAGTTGGCAACCCTAGTACGTACACATCATTACAATGTTATTACACAACTTAATGTGTAAATATTTTTGCATGATATAACCCTAATCATCTAACGCTAATCCTATCCCTTTGAACCTGATTTGAACCCAGGTCTCCAGTGCTGAAATTACATTTGCTTGCTGCATCACCTAGCCCCGGTCAGCATGTGTTATTGATAACAAAATTCTCACAGAATTCTGGACACAGAGGCTCAATAACTCCTATTTTACTTTGATATCTCCATCTGTTTTCCTGAAACTCTTCAAAAGACCTTTCCCTTTCCTGTTTAAGTCCTGCAACAAAAATGTGTAAAACACTGCTGTGTCAGCCTAGACTGGTTCAATAAATCAGGCTCTGTACTGGAAACCGGGCAGCGCTGAAACAGAGGCGGCAATCAGATTCCCAGCAGTCTGCTGGCAGGCCATGGAGCGCCCCAATGGAAAAAGCAGCAGTGGAAACACACTGCAGCACTCCAACAAGTATTGGGACAGATCAACAAATGCAGAATGGCTGGTTGCCCATTTTATCCCCAACTCAAATACCTAGCTTACAAAATTACTGAACCTGCTCGTCCTGATTAACAATCAGAGCTTCAAATATATGCTAATGACACAAGTGTGGTCTTACAAGTGCAGTGTTATTCCTAATATTAATTTACAGCCAATGTAGTATGCCTGGCTGGGACATTTGTTCTTAATTTTTTTTAACCCACAGTACTGAATTTATTTATCCAATATTTGTTAATTGAGTACAGCAAAAGCCAATAGTGCAATGCAGAGTTGAACTGGTACCCATTGCAATGATCCCCTGCTGCAAGATAAGTATCCTGACAGTTTAATTTCACTTAATGTTACATTAGTCAAAAGTATTTTGCATCAACTGCAGCCTGTTCAAGTGTGGCTGTGCTGAGTAATTAATTAAAATGAGTATCCGTAACAATGGTGGTGGTTTTTATGAGGCTTATTAGTCGTTTTTTTTTTGTTTGTTTTTTTTTAAATGGCATCTCAGTATCTTACGAAAGCAAACATATGGTGCAGTGCTGAATACGATTCTAGTCTGCTTCATTCTTTTAATCTGAGTTGCTTAAGATATAAAAATAATTTTAACCCTGAGTCTCACGTGTATTTCAGCATCAACAGCAAGCTCCTGATCTCAGGATGCCTCAATACACCAAACTCCAAAATAACTATTTGGACAGAACAGATTTCATTCATTTCCCATCTATTTTACTATCCCTAAATGGCAGCTCTAAAAAGATGTTCTTTCGCCTTTGCACTGTTTATGTAATTTATTAGCACCGTATTGCCTTATTACAGGTTATTAAAAGCTTATCTCACACACCTCAAGGTACCTTGAGATATCTGTGAAATTAGGCAGTGACATGCCAATCAAGCCCTTTAGGCAATCGGTTACCCAACACACACACACACACACACACACAGGATTAAGACTGAGCTGCCCATTTCCATTGCTGTAAATAATGAGGAAGGTATTTGCCCCGAAGCACGCAACGGTACATTCTTGACAGAAGTGTTAATGTTATAACAATCATAATTAAATTATGAATGGAACACACCCATCTAGAAGCAAACCAAAGAAACAATGCTGATATCCTTCGTGAGAATGATCATGGAATTTTCATCATTAAATTATGAACAGCTGTAAGCCTTCAAGCTAAAAACAAAATCATATGTTAATGAAACATGCTCGTTCTTGTGCTGATCGATTTTAAACCCGGGTTTTTGCTTGAAAACCCCAGTTACTGCGTGTATAATTGTACCATCTGAAGTTTCCTATCTATGCTTAACTTTAAGCAATTATAAAGATTTCTAACACTTTTAAGACAATTGTAACTTTTCAAGTCTGCTACCCCTATCAGCATGTTTAGGTAACACTACATTAAGTGTCTCTAATGACTATGTATTTACATAGTAGTTACATAGTACATGCATGTGTACTTACACATAATTACAATGTTATTATGCATAGTTACAATGTACTTAATGTGTAAATCTTTTTGCACGATATATGTAAGTCACAATTGTATCAGAAAATAGTTAGGTTTAGAGTTAGGGTTAGGATTAGGGGTAAATCTAGGCTTGCTACTTTTCAATTTTAATCGGTAAAGCTTGTTAAATGTCGAATTCCCAAAAAATATGAGTTCAACTGAAATAAATTTATGTACGATAAATGTCATTAAACCCATTCGCTACTTTTTTCCTTACCAAAAATAATCATTTAGAAATCATCTCTAGTTTGTGTAGTTTTTATACTTGCTGTCTGTCCCGTCTCCGTTCTGCTCTGAATGGCTGCGGTCGCTGTCAGTCAACTCAGTGGTCCCTTAGTAGGCTACTGTAGTTTCACTGTCAGTCATTTCATCCTATTCTGACAGATCTCGTTGACTGAAGCAACGCTAGAATGCTGCTCTCATTCGTTTAAATGATTGACAGTCACCAAGACCTGCACCAACTGCACTTTCATTTGCCAGCTATAGCACCTGTAATTCAAAGCGCCTACTTTGATATTAGATTGTTAAGGTGTAGGTAAACTTTTGCTATAGGTATACAGTGACTAGTTTTATTTCAAAATATGGCGCAAGAGGAAAACAATTAATGAGTATTGTGCACAATACCCTGACCAACGGCTGAAGTCTACGCGTCAGGATGAAGCGTGCCTGTCTGCCTTGCCTTCCAGTGACTCCAGCTGTGCTGAAGCAGGAGGGGGGGAGGGAGGGGAGAGCTCAGACCGAATAATAAGTTCAAGTTAGTTCTGTTCAACTGTCTAATGTTTTGATCTGTGCATATTATTTTTACTTTAAATTTAAATTTATGCTATACAAGTCTGTGTAATATACTTTTATATACTGTGTTTTCTGCAGTTTATTTGAGACAATTTGTGTAGGATCTTTATCTATACAAGGTATAGCTCCGCTGTGACTAAATGTTATTTCAATTAGAATGTTGTTAAGCATGGTTTTGTTGCATGTTGAATACTTTAAGGGATTTCGCTAAATGAGACATTTCTCAATGGCATAACAAGTATTTTTTTTAAAAGGTCGATTTCACCTACCAAAAAAATTAAAATCGAATAGTAGCAAGTCTAGTTATATCATGCAAAATAATTTACACATTAAGTACATTGTAACTATGCATAATAACATTGTAGTTATATGTAAGTACACATGTATTTGCTAAGTAATTACTATGTAAGACACTTAATGTAAAGTGTTACCGCTACTTACTCTGTAACTAGACAGTAACCAAACTGATATTATTAAGACCGTGTTTCCATAGACTCCTATTTAGTGGTGTAGTGGTAAAAACAGAAGTGGGTAAACAATCCTGTTTGGTGTTCCAGGCTGGGCAGTGGCACAGCAGACACTGAGGGTGTGCAGAGATGCTCTTAGATTGCATGCATGTCAGTTGTGGTGGTCATGCAGAATTGTGGGAAGAGATTCTGCCCATCATTAAATGCACCCGTGCCACTTTTGATATAATAAATTGGAATATGCCTTGGCTTTAAACATTGCTATAGCCAGGATTTGTTTATCACAGGAGAGTAGGAGTGAGTAAATGCTGTATTCCTTAAATGAGAAGTGGGTAAGCTCTGTTTACCCTGCTGCTTCCATTATATTCCAGAGGGTGAAAGGCAGGAGGCTTACGAAGCTGCTTCTTTAATAAAGTGCAGAGAGGAAGAGCTGCAAGAGGTTTTCCATTTCAAGCTGATTGGCTCTTTGAAAAGCAAGGAAAGGGAGGGAGGGAGGGGGGGGGGCACAATCGCACACATGCAAGCCAGATGTTGACAGATCCCCAGAGACATGTCTGCTGTTATATACTTTACAATAAAATTATGCAGTCTGCCATCCAATGAGGGGGACAAAGTAATAACTGTGACTTCCTAAGTGTAAGTGTGTATTATTATTATTAATTTCTTAGCAGACACCTTTATCTAGGGCAACTTACAATTGTTACAAGATATCACATTATTTTTACATACATTTACATTATTTTTACACACAGTTACCCATTTATACAGTTGGGTTTTTACTGGAGCAATCTAGGTAAAGTACCTTGCTCAAGGGTACAGCGGCAGTTTCCCCCACCTGGGATTGAACCCACGACCCTCCGGTCAAGAGTCCAAAGCCCTAACCACTACTCCACACTGTATCTTTTAGTGGTGTTACTATGAATTTCAAATAAAGAGGACACACAGATGATTCTTATCAAAATATACTGGCCTTTGACACGTTTTATTTATTAGTCGTACTGAACAGGTTCATGTCTGGACTCCTTTTAGAGAAAAAAGGATTGCTTTAAAAGTTTTTTTTTTTTTTTTTGGCCAAGACTGATAAATGTATTTGTGTCAAACATGATGTGATAACCACATATTTAGAGATTAACTTCCCTCATAATGAATTGCTTTCCTTTAAAACCACACATGTTTATTCCCATTGACATGTTTTGTAGTTTCCTCAAGTTTTGTGAAAAATAAAATAAACTGTAATGGCAGATCCTACATGTTTTACCTCTTTCAAAAAATAGGAGTTAATTAAGGACTAGTATAAACAGTCATTTGGACATGGGTGACTAAACAAGAAAGGTGAAGAATCCATGCCAATGGCACTGTAGAAAATGGATGCTCTTAATCCTTGGAAATTAACCTAGGGGCTTGTTGAACTGAGGTCAGTATATTTTCAATGAGACAAAGAATGGATCAGTTACCTACAGCTATGGCCAAAAGCTTTGGATCACCTTCAAGACATAATTAAAAAAAATATATGAACAATCAATCAATCAATCAATTTTTATTTTATATAGCTCCTTTCATAGTGGACCACCATCACAAAGCGCTTTACAAGATGCAGTAACAACAAGAAAATCCATAATACTTTAAATACAGTGGAAAGTCAATAATACATGATAGTAGCATAATACATGAAATAGTACATTAAATACAGTGGAAAGTGCATAATACATGATACTGTACTTGAAGTTTTATAATCCACAAGGCCTGTCTGGTAATTGTAATCCTTTTTCAGGTAAGAAGGTAAGTATTCCAGTCGATATCTCTCTCTCCACCAGGGAGATTGCAGCCAGCCACTTGGCAGCCTCCTGACAAATCCCACGACAAAATAGTATAACTTTAACACAGTTCGTGGTTGCACAGTCCATAAAATAACAGGCCTTCCTTTTAAGCACTGCCTGTGCAACACGGCCTTGGTTTAAACAAAAAGACTACAGGCTGTAATGTTTCCAGTGCGTGCACACAGTTTGCACTGGTAAAACTAAATGCCCTTTTAAAACGTGTTTAGTTTGGCATTTTTACGTGTACAACTGGGACAAGCAGAGTAAGCACTATACACAGCAGGTAGGTGAACAGGGGAGTAAAAACAATCCCAATAGTACCGCAGATTTCTTTATAAAAGCAGGTGCACACAGAACGCTGTTTTAAAAACCAAGCACAATTGAATACCGCCAGCTCGTGGTTTGTTTTTCTCACTGTAGAGATCTCCGTTTGGCAAAAGTTCCGGTTTAGCTTCAGTCCAGCCTGCAGACACGTTGCAGCTTCCTCCAGCAAGACAACAATAAAAGCTCATCCACACAGTTACCTTTGGCTCTGGAGTTCTGAAGTCTTTTCTGGTTACAAACACTGTTGCCCTTTCGATCTCTTTGCCTCTGTCTTTGTTTAATGTTGGACCCAACAAAACCGCTCGGTAGCTCAACACTCGCTGCTGTAACACAGAGTACTTCTGCCATTACTCTCTCTTCTCTTCTCTCTCGTGCAGGCTGAGCAAACGCCTTCACTGCACTTGTCACATATGATGCTGGCAACACCATCCAGCACCATCCGTCGCCTCTGTTCCCTTTCTTCTATTGCAGGTCAGCTGACTTTTGACCATTGGGATCATGGGAAATGAAGTTTCTTTAATTCACAGTATTCATACAGAGCACACAGCTCTATAAACAGGAACAAATGTCTTTCTTGTTTTGAGCACAGGGGAAAGATATCAGAATCTCTACTTTTCCGAAACGGCTGATTTGTAATGGAATATCTACATAGGCGTACAGAGGCCCATTATCAGCAAAAATCAGTCCTGTGTTCCAATGGCACGTTGTGTTTGCTAATCCAAGTTTATCATTTTAAAAGGCTAACTGATCATTAGAAAACCCTTTTGCAATTATGTTAGCACAGCTGAAAACTGTTGTGCTGATTAAAGAAGCAATAAAACTGGCCTTCTTTAGACTAGTTGAGTATCTGGAGCATCAGCAATTGTGGGTTCGATTACAGGCTCAAAATGGCCAGAAACAAAGAACTTTCTTCTGAAACTCGTCAGTCTATTCTTGTTCTGAGAAATGAAGGCTATCCCATGCGAGAAATTGCCAAGAAACTGAAGATCTCGTACAACGCTGTGTACTACTCCCTTCACAGAACAGCGCAAACTGGCTCTAACCAGAATAGAAAGAGGAGTGGGAGGCCCCGTGCACAACTGAGCAAGAGGACAAATACATTAGAGTGTCTAGTTTGAGAAACAGACGCCTCACAGGTCCTCAACTGGCAGCTTCATTAAATAGTACCCGCAAAACACCAGTCTCAACGTCAACAGTGAAAAGGCGACTCGGGATGCTGGCCTTCTAGGCAGACTTGCAAAGAAAAAGCCATATCTCAGACTGGCCAATAAAAAGAAAAAGATTAAGATGGGCAAAAGAACACAGACACTGGACAGAGGAAGATTGGAAAAAGTGTTATGGACAGATGAATCTAAGTTTGAGGTGTTCGGATCACAAAGAAGAACATTCGTGAGGCGCAGACCAAATGAAAAGATGTTGGAGGAGTGCTTGACGCCATCTGTCAAGCATGGTGGAGGCAATGTGATGGTCTGGGGGTGCTTTGGTGGTGGTAAAGTGGGAGATTTGTACAGGGTAAAAGGGATCTTGAAGAAGGAAGGCTATCACTCCATTTTGCAACGCCATGCCATACCCTGTGGACGGCGTTTGATTGGAGCCAATTTCCTCCTACAACAGGACAATGACCCAAAGCACAGCTCCAAACTATGCAAGAACTATTTAGGGAAGAAGCAGTCAGCTGGTATTCTGTCTATAATGGAGTGGCCAGCACAGTCACCGGATCTCAACCCTATTGAGCTGTTGTGGGAGCAGCTTGACCGTATGGTACGTAAGAAGTGCCCATCAAGCCAATCCAACTTGTGGGAGGTGCTTCAGGAAGCATGGGGTGAAATCTTTTCAGATTACCTCAACAAATTGACAACTAGAATGCCAAAGGTCTGCAAGGCTGTAATTGCTGCAAATGGAGGATTCTTTGACGAAAGCAAAGTTTGAAGGACACAATTATTATTTCAATTAAAAATCATTATTTCTAACCTTGTCAATGACTATATTTCCTATTCATTTTGCTATATTTCCTATTCAAACTCATTTCATGTATGTTTTCATGGAAAACAAGGAAATTTCTAAGTGACCCCAAACTTTTGAACGGTAGTGTATATATATATATATAAACCTGTAGAAAGCAACATATGGCCTTTACAGATATTGGCTTATCACTGATGTCAACACCTGAAGTCTGCAGTCAAGTCTGCAGTCTTTCAGGACTCCTTCCACAGACTCTGCAAGAGGGCATTATCAGTTGCCAGGGAAGACACATATGCTTCAGTGACTAACATGCATATTTATTGAATCAGAAATTTCCCCAGCATCATAATTCTTTGAGATCCGTTATCTCACAAGTTCATGGGGCGTTAGTAACAGATGAAACATATAAACAGAGAGGCTCTGCCTCTTTGAAGACCCACCACATAGAAGTGGGTTCCGTCACTGAGGAAACCCAACAAACAAGAGAGGGGTCACCATATCTGAGGAGACCCGACATACGAAGATGGCAACGTAACAAAGGGTTGGAGAAAGTGGAATCACTAACCCCCCAAAGAATGGACCCTCACCTCCCCGCAAAAGACTACTACATGTGTAGACAGACAAAGAACTGCCAATGCATATAGAAAACAAAGAAAAAGAGAAAACATTTAACACAAGAAGAAAAAGAAAACATTTAACCCGACAAAGGGGTTAGTAAGCTTGCTCCCTACTAACTATTTGAAGACCCTCTGAACAGTGGAAAGCGAAAAAAAACTTTCTTTTTAGGGGGAAACCTTTGGTGGCCCCGGCGGAAAGGTCGTCCCCACTCCGAACATACAGTCATGGACTGGTAAGCGGAGGATATTTCAAATGGGGAAGAACGAATGTAAGCTTCAACTGCTGATGAGGTCCAGCGCCCCATATTTTTGATTAGATGCTGGTTAATTTTTGCTCTTGCTGCTAATGTGGCTGCCCCTTTATGAATGAGGAGTGTAGAATTGTGGGGGAAGTCCTGCTCTGGAAACAAAAGTTGAGAGGTGAGAAGTGAACCAGTGCCTTGACACAACAGACTGGCTTTAACTGATGAACAGGGGGTCAGAAGATGAAATGGGTTTGCGTTCTGCATGGAAGCATATGGGCATAGAGGAGAGTCAATTTTTGAAAGCTGAATACATTGTCCTTGCCGAAGCTGATCCGTTTTTGAAATGTGTAGAAAGAGAATAAAATGGGAATCTAGAATGAGTGAATGCACAGAGTAGGAAATCTGTCAATAGAAGGAACTGTATATTCCAAGCATCTCAAAACCCCAAAAATGCAGATAGACAGATGGTTTCCATTGTTAAGTCATTAAATGGAGAGAAGCAGCCTTGACTGAGGATTGAAATCAAATTGCCAAGAATGTCTATAGAGATAGGCAGGTGAGAAGGAGAAGCAGCCAGAGAGCTCTTAGAGATTCTGCACAGTAGGAGAAGGACAGCTGGGATTGAGAGTAGAGTTGGAGAAGCAATGGATATCAAGCAAAATTGGTATTGTATTCCTGACAGATAGGATTTGATTGCAGCTGGTGCCAGATGTACAGAATATTGGTAGAGAGAGAGCGAGTGCTGAAGCCACGTTAGCTTGCACTGAATTAAGTAGTTTACCAATAGCTGGGTTCATTTGAAGATCAGTTGATTGAACTGGGGGGTCACTGCTAAAAATGGCAGAGCTGTAGGAACCAGATGGTGGAATTTTGGAAATCTGTCAATGAGAAAGAGCATCAGCTGCATTATTATAAATGTCCGGTAGATGGCAAGCTTGTATGAGAAAATGATTAGATACTGAAATCCATATTAGCCGCCGTAGTAATTGCATGATAAGAGGGGAACTGGAACAGTCTTTATTGATAATATGCACTGTAGATATGTTATTGCAGTAGAATAATATTGATTTCTTAGACCAACGATGACCCCATAGCTGAGCTGCTGCGACTATTGGGTAAATTCCGAGAAGAGCTGTGGATTTTTTAGGCATCCATAAACAAAGCCAGGTCGTGTGGTGCTGAAATGAAATCATCATAGAACATAGACAGGCCATTCCAATGCTGAATAAGAGCAGACCACATTTTAATGTCTTTCCTGGCTTCTGAAGAAATATTGATGCTGGAGTCCAAGTTTTTTGTTGTCGGTGCAAGAGCGAGTAATCGAGCTATAAACGTCCACTCTTGGGGGATAATGTAAATTGCAAAGTTGAAATGACCCAGCAAAGAGAGCAGTGCACGTTTCCTGATCATTTTACTCAGCTGAAAGTTTATCTGCTTTTGCTAACCAAGAACCGCGGCCTGCTAATTTAATTGCATGAATTGTGTCTGATAAATCGATGATGAGTTGCTTTTAACCTGATATTTTCCAAGTGGCAATGCCAATAGGATTAATCGTGCAGACTGGAAATGGGGGAGCTGAAAATGGGCTGACTATAAATCCATTTATTTTTCAATGAGAGATTGAACTGACTCTGGTTCTTGATTAGCAGAATGGAGGTTTTTGCTTTGAAAAGTGGAAGAAGGAATTTGACTGAGCCCGGCTGAAAAACCGTTTTCCAGTCCGTCAATTAAGTAACTGGTGAAAATCTTGTCAGGATGATTCAGAAGTTTTTGTGATAGTACCGAAATGTTTATGCTAGAGGAGACTTGTGAGCATTGAAGAAAGTCACTTGGGATCAACTGGGCTGATTGCTTTAGAGTGAGCATCCCCGCAAGTACTGCACATGTGAATGTAATTGTGTTGCCTGTTTGAACAGAAACCGGTATTGAAATTATTGCAGATTTGTCTTCCTCCTGCAAATCTGATTCTGTGCCCAGATTTGTCTTGTCTTGTGGATTGCTCGGGTGTGGGGGGGGGAGGGGTGAAGAATGTATGGAGTTGGGGATGGAGATTCTGATTGAATAGTGAGGAGGAGTGATGCCGACTGCTGATCTGGAGGAGGATGGTGCTATGGCTGCCTTCGGGCAGAGAGATGTTGAGTGACCAGTGGAACCGCAGATCCCGCATCCATTAGCTCTGAGACTGCCAAAAATCATGTTGAACAGATCTGAATCAGGTTGTGCCCAGCCAATGATGTGGTTATCTGACGCCAATATAGCTGCTGCTTTTGCTGAAAATGTTTTCTGATAGTCAAAAAACATGATCCCTCCATATCTGATGGACAGCTCTGCAGTTTGTGTCTACTGAACATAGCACATCTCTGAATATGGCGAAGGCAATGATGAATTCCCCCAAAGTTAGATTTTTGAGTAATCTGGGGTCTCTGGATGTTAATGTTACTGATAGATCTCCATAATCCACCACTCTGTGATCCAAGAACTCCGATGTCCTTACTTTCTATTATGTTGCGTCGAATTTGCTGGGATATTGAGTGACGGCAGGCTGTGGTTGAGGAGGCGGAACCATATGCTGTTGCAGTAGCGAGGTTGTAAATCGGAGGCTCTACTGTAGGGACCGAGGTTAGAGCACAACCGGAAGTGACTGTAGCTGCCGCTGTTGTGTTTACTGCAGGAATGGAGGAGAATACTGAAAGAGCTGAACTTTGCTTCTATTGCTCGATGTTAGATACCTGTTTATCCAAATTGCTCGGTTTGGTACTAACTGAAGATAACGTGTTGGCGAATGGCTGCATAAAGGCTTTCATTTCGTGCTCTCGTTGAATTTCACTGGCTGGAGTGTCTGCCTGCTGGTTTTATGTGGGGATATCTTGTTCTGGTGCGGACTGCCTGCTGTCTGGTTGGGGCTGCTGAACAGCCAAGCACGGCTGGGGGGCTTTTTTTGAGAAGGGTCTTTATGAGCTTGGAGGTGCATCCTGAGCCTGGAGTCGCTTGGATCGGCGGAGATTAGCTCCTTGGGTGGCAGGTAGAAATAAAGTATCCTGGTTGGGAGGCACCTGTTCAGATCTTACAGAGATGCCCGACAGAGAGAAGAATGATGGGCTGATCAAACCCTGGTTTGAAGCTGAAGGAGAATGCTCTGCTACAGACAAGAAATCCTGAAAATCCTCTAAATCCAAAGGAAGATGCTGTGAGTACTCCATATTAAATGCTTCTTTTCTGAATGAGACTAATCAGATGTGATTCTTGCAATCCGCTTTGGTTTACACCAGAACAAAAAAACACAAGACAACTACATAGGGGTGACTAATGGTTTAAATAGAGTAGATTGGTTTAAATAGAGTAGATTTGATTGATGATAGGATAGAGGGGAGAGTAGCTCCTGCCGCCTGAACCACACTAAATAGGTTATAATGAGAACTAGTATAACAGTGCCACACAGGGCTACTCTGCTGCAATATGCTCGCCTGCCATGTTTTCTTATGTTCTTAAAGGAACTGTTAGCTATTAGAATGAATCTGCTAGTGGAAAGTCCACCTTGTTTACATTTGGGTGTACGTTTTGCATGTTGCATGTGATTTTAAAAATCAAGGCAACAATGGATTTCAAGAACTATGCCCATATGGTTATGCAAACCCTCCACTTTGCAGAGCTGCATCCCCTGCACCGAATCATGTTTTCAGACCCCAAAGTCTGTGGCTACAAGACATCATTGCACAAATATAACAAAAAGTTATTAGTCTATAAATTCTATTTGAGTTGTCATTACAGGCTGTGGTGCAGTCGTGCCATAATGTGCCAGAACACCGCTCCAGTACTATTTTCTATGAAAAGTAGCGGTGTAGTCGAGCCAGAACTCGGCAAGCTAAGTCACATGACTCACATCTCCCACACTGTCTGATTCAGTCGGTAGTGCTCTTGACGCAATGAAAAGAGCATTAGGAACTTCTTCTTTAAGAAGGCTAAAAATGCTGACGAAGATGACAGCATGACGACGACTGTGGACCCAAACACAAACAAAGCCACTGACACATGGACGCATAAATAAAGTTAAGCATTCTGACGAGATGGAGAAAGGCATTTTGTAGAAATGACATAAATGCAATATGTGTTACTAGAAGTTCAGTACACAAATAAAATGTGAATTTGTGTAATAATTGTTGTATATGAAAATCTATATTATATTGGTGACTACACCACTGATTACAGTAAAACTTCTGTTATTATAATTGAATTGTTTGGATAATCAAATTGTTCTGATAATTGAATTATGACATTTTTTACATGACTTTCCGAATCAAGGAACCTCCTAAAAAGATATAATTCAACCCCATTACCTCTGAATATATAACATACTGTACAGCACTGTTCTGTAAATACCAGAGATTGAGGGCTGAATAGCGAATTTTCTTTGCAATCAGGGCAGAAGACAGGTTATCAAGGGTTGGTTCGGATAATAGAGGTGTTCCGATAATCGGGGTTGGATAATCAAAGTTTTACTGTATACCCAAAGTAACTGAACCAGTTTCAAACTATATTGCAGTTTGTACTATATATATAGATTTGAAAGCTTGTGAAAGTTTTGTGTTAATAGAGTAAATAGAGTAGAGTTCAGCGATTGTCTTGAGAAACAAATAAACACATAATTCAACAGTAAATCAGTTTTTGATCAGCTATTTAAACATCAGCACAACCCCAATTTAGTTTAGCAATGACCTTACACACAAATGAGCCTTTAGGTGTGACTTGATGACTGGAACAGACTTACATAACAACTCTGACTGAGGATGCTAAGTTAGAGGCCAGGGACGGGAGGGGGATCATTTAAAGTTCCATCTAGGGAAGGCAAAAGCTTAAATCTAAGATAACCAGAAATCCCGTTTTGGACGGAACAGTCCCACCTTTGGAACATTCAGTGTTCCCAGAACCTTTCTTGGGACGCTCATTTCATCCCGTTTATTTCCCCAGAGCATTGTCGCACTGGTAACAGAATATTTTATTTTCATTTCATGCAAGCTGCTGTGTTACCATGCCTAACTTATTACAGTACAATGATACATGGTGTGACTAAAGGGAAGGTTGAACTACCAGTACAGTAGCATTAAAAAGCGGCTGTACAGCGCTGTGCAAATCGGGAGAATTACTGAACAGTCAACATTCATATTTGCAACCAATCACAGAGAATTGCGGGTGGGTTTATCCATGTTGCTAAAACAATCTGGCGGCTATCCTCATCTGAATCATCACTCTCGCTGCCCGAAGAGGTTAGGCTACGGTAGTCCTAACAATAACAGCTCATACAGGTACCATTTGTATTGTGCTGGAACTATTCTCTTCATCCATGTTGCGCGTTTTATTTAATAAATAAAAGGTTTAAACAAACACAAAACACTTATACAAAATAAAACAGCTTGTTGGCCAAAACAAACAGACAAAACACAAAACAAACCGAGTACTAAATGAAACAAGTATCGCACTGGTGAAAAGCCAGCACGCCTAGCAATTGTTATGTTTTTTTGGTTTCAGTTCTTACTGTCTCGCTCTCTCATTCCACCTCTGAACATCCTCGTCTGATCAGGGTTTATATACATGTGACCGTCTTCAAATTAATAATATATCAATCTGGAGACGGTCACATTCTGTACAGGTTTAGCATGGATGGGGAAGTTTAACCCCATCCATGCTGCAAAAACAACAACAAAACATCTTGTTTTATACAAATTAAACAATACTTTTTAAGTAATAATAACAAATATAAAATAACACAAATACACACAGGGGCAGGATGTACCCCATCACAGATCCCTTATTTTTATTTCTGTGTTAAATGTGTTATAGAAGAAGTATATTTTATCCTGCAAAGTTTAAGAAAAAAATAGACTATGGAGTATTCATATTGAAGATTAATGTTATCTGTTGCATATGTGTGATAGCTATATAAGTCATTTTACTTTATCACAGCTATTAGTTTAATAGAAGAAAAACAACATTGATAGAAACATGTTTTTCCTTCAACAAATGTCAGGGCTCGGATTACTGTGGGGCTGGGGGTGGAGTCAATCTCTAGTTTAAGTTTCTCCAAATAGTTTTATTTCCTTTTTAACATGCCGACAGGTATCACTTAAAAAACGTGTTAATTGTATGATGACATTTCCTGCCTTGTCTACGCAGTTTTTCCATACCAATCAATGATAATGAGAAAGCCGCTCTTGATAATCTGAAAGCTTCTCTGTGCATTTTACATAGGCTAATGCTTGTGCTTACATTAAGGAAGATTAAATAGTATTCCTTTCATAAGTAAAGAAGTGACAGCATTTCATTTGATCAGAAAAGGAATACGATTAAATCTTATTACACCTGGATCTCAGCCTATACTGTTGACTCAAAAAAAATAAATAAACAGCCAAGATCAGCAAAGAAATTAGCCTTCATAAAATGCGTAGTTATCTAATTTAGATTGTCAGAAGACGCTTTCTCATGATCATTGATTGGTACCAAAAAATTGAATAGGCAGGGAATTTCATCATGTAATTAACAAGTTTGTATTTACTTTCCATTTTTAAGTGATGCCCATCAGCTTACAGCATGTTAAAGGGGGGGATATGGAAATACAACTATCTGGAGAAACATTAAAGGGTTTGCCTTCATGGATTACTATTCACCAGACTTAATAACGACTTCAAAAGGAAATTCCTGTTTCTGCAATTAGGGCAGTTTATAAACAAAACTCAGAAAAGCTGATTAGTGGGCTTCATTTGTTGCACACAGTCAATATAGGATATTTAACACATTTCATCACCTAGTAATAGTTTAATAGTAGAAAGTGGCTGAAAAAAAGTCCAAATAACTATTAATCACAGCACACTAAGCAGAAACTGCAATAGAAAAAATATACAGACCAAATACCATGTCATATTAAATGGTAAGAAATTAAATATTTTGAAAAATAGAGTCTATGAAGTAACCATTTATAAATAGAAATGTTGAGATATGTAATGGAAGGGTCTGGTTTGCAGATTGGACACTGTAGGATAGCACAGAGATAGAGATGGGAAGTGGAAATCAAA
This sequence comes from Acipenser oxyrinchus oxyrinchus, assembly GCA_030684275.1. Lineage (NCBI taxonomy): Eukaryota > Metazoa > Chordata > Actinopteri > Acipenseriformes > Acipenseridae > Acipenser > Acipenser oxyrinchus. The sequence goes on from CM060256.1 coordinate 32,174,864, forward strand.
GAGAGAAGATGCAGTTTCTTTGGCAGAAAAGGGACTAGATTTGCAGTAGTAATCAGAAGTAAAATAGAATCTCGAAATGTGATATTATTGAAGTGCTACTGTGTAATGTAATAACTACACTTGTTGTGTAGAAATGAAATTACAAAGACAATAAGATCATTTATTCACAAAAAGTTTTTTAAAGTAAAAGATTTCACTCTGAATATCATCATGAGTCTCTGCATTCACTTTCAATATGATATTAGATCAAACATTGCCAGTCAAAAAATAAATAAAAAACCCTTTTGCAACATGACTCCATGAACTAACTCCTAGTAGCTCCAAAAATGATGAATTCTAAATTGCATGATCGATCAAGAAATGTCTTGCAAGTACTTTCCATGGGTCTCTGTAACAGAGATCGAATGATCTCCCTCTTGACCTGTGAGGGCACTGTGTAAAAGGAACAGAGTACCCTTAACTAAATGGCACGACAATTTATTCCGTAGGGTAGGTGGAAGTCGGTCATTTAGGAAAGGGACGGAGCTACGATACTCAAACTCAATGACCTCGACGGTAAACGGCATGGCATCTGAGGACCGGAGGAGCGGATGTGCTCGTTAACCTAGGGGTCATGAGCGAGGGTATAAATAGGGGACATAGTGTAAGTGATCTGTTCCTTTGTAAATGGTTAGATCAAACCTAGAAGGAGAATCCTGTGTTGCCATAACATAAGAGTTGTGTTTTAGTTTGTCTAAGTAAAAACGTGTTTTTTTTTGTTATTTTAGACTGCTACTAAAGATCCAGAGCTGTCGCTATTCTGCCAGCATCAAACCCGGACACCAGCACTTTCCCTTTGTTCACGGAGAACTGTCTTGCACCATGAGCACTAATATAACTCACTGTTAACTGTGTTTGTGTTGTGTGTTTCGTGTGGGTGTAATAGAACTGGAATTTTTGGTTACAGGTCAAACCCGGGGATTACAATTACCGAGTGATACACGCTGCTGTATCACTCCATCATTATTATTTACAGGTGTTTGCCATAAGGCTCTGGACATTGTTAAATAAATCAATAAACACCCTTGCACCTGAAAATCATTGTCTGTTTGTTTTGTATCCACTCTGCACTGCACGCACCTGTAATCAATCACCACTTTGCCACAGTCTCCTGGATCCAAATACCCAGCTGTGCAGAAACCAGTCAGAGTAGCCAGCCTGCAACTGCTGCTGACTTGACATGAAACTACTAGACGGTACAGTGGACAGCTGTGCATAGCAGAAGAGCAGTGGGCATTTTAAAAGAGCTGTGGCTCCACCGGACCTGTGGATAGTAGTTAAATTAGGGATGCATCGAATCCAAGTTATTGGGATTCGGCCGAATACCGAATCCATCTCAAAAGATTCGGCCGAATACTAAACCGAATACTGAATCTACAAAAACTGTCAAGAAAATTGAAGGAAACTGTTGAATGAAAAACAGACTGGCAGTATAACTAGTACTCCATGAAAAGTGTGATGTGATGAGCTGTTGCATATGGGGGTATGTTTGCATTCAGCAGCTGCGTGACGTGTTTAGTGTGTGCGCCACCAGTAACTTAGGGAGTTGAGAGCTGCGACAGAGTTCATCAAACGTGTACTTGTTATTAAATACAACAGTTGCGTTCAATACCGGACTCGTGTCTTTTATTTAAAGAACTGTAAACATTGGGGGGATGTAGTAAAATAGATGTACATCTGGGAAGATATAGGATTTGGATTCGTTTCATCAAATCCTAAGTATTCGTCCGAATCCAAACCCTGCTCAAAAAGTAGGTATTCGGACCGAATCCGAAACCGAGTCCTGGATTCGGTGCATCCCTATGTTAAATACCTTCTTTGAATATATACATTTCTACTGCAAATACATGCACGCAATATCCAAATCCATTTACTACCAGAGTGTATTTATTAATTTTACAAAAAAAAAAAGCTTCTTCGAAGGGGACTGTCAAGACTGGCACAATATTACTAAATTTCACATGAATAAAACTGTTACTTTTTCCAGGAACACATAACAGTTTGATCATGCCAATCCATCCATGCCAGGCTTCACATTTTCTCTTTGACTAAGACTGGCAGCGAAATAACAGCAAGACACCAGACCTACCACAGAGGGGCTGAAAAAGCAGCTGCTTTAGGAGGGGGAAAAAACTAAATTGCCAAACTCCAATCAAGAAACCATTGCCTTTCTCCATTTTTAATTTGAGTAGACCTGGAAGTCTTTGTCTGTCAGCAAATTCGCTTCTCATTTGCGTTAAATATTGTTCATGTCATTGATGCTAAAGTTAATTACTTGAGGCAAGGCCATGGAGTTTGATTTTACTTAGTGTAGTGCATGAGTCGTCTGCTCTTTAGTGGGTTTGAGTTCTGGCCAAAGTCTCAGACTTGGGATTTGTGTATAGTAAGTTTACGTTTCACTTTGAGGGAGATCAGGTGACACTGGGATAGTAATGGAGAGCTCTGCACTAAACAAGGTTCTCAGTGGCTGGGGGGTCCTGGTGTGGGAAACATCATATCGAGGGTAAAAATGACTGCAAACCCTAAAGAAAGGACTGTGGAACCAGACAAGCGCCTCCACAGCTGAGTCATACACATTTGGGCCATCATTAAAAATGTGCTGTAGGTAGGTGTGGCTATTTGTGTAAATTAATGGTCTGCATATGGCTGGATCTGATCCCTGTGCAGTAAAACTAAAAACGTGAGCCAAAGATTTATTTTCTTTTAACCAGTAAAAAGTAAAAAGCATTGGCTACCCACAGGGATAATGTAGGAGTGGAAATATGACTCCTGTTGCACAGCAGTTTCACGGATTCCAGGATTTAAAACGAGCCTGATTATCCATAGTGTACAGGTAACAAGCTCAGTAAAAACCAGGAATGGATCAAACTGCTATGCATTAGGGTGTTATTTCCATCCCTGTAATGTACTGTTCATTTATGCCTCTTTTGCTTTTCCAAGAAATGCCTGTGAATCTTGTTCCCTTCTCTTGGAATCTGATATGTGTCTCAGATGTTTCTCTTAAAACCACTATGGGAGAAACTAATAAGACAGATATATACAGTGCCAAGAAAAAGTTTGTGAACCCCAATGATAATTATGGAAATTCCATAGTTTTACCATGATAGCCTTCTTGAATCAAAACCAGTCTTTTCTTAAATATCCAAAAGGGTTTATATTAACCAATTCCATGTCTTTTGAAACAAAATCATGTATGAATTAGACAAACAGTGAGTAATTAAGATTTAGGGTATGTGAAAAAGTAAGTGAACCCCTGGTTTTATCAGCTCAATTAAGAGGATAATTAGAATCAGGTGTTTAAATAACTAGGTAGATCTTCAGGGGTGAGTTTGGGAGGCCCCACCATATATAAAGATCAGAAACTTTGTGAGTTTGGTCTTCACCATACAGGTGTGTGGAAACATGTCATGCACGATCAAAAGAAATATCTGAGGGCCTCAGAAAAACAGTTATTGATGCTCATCAGTCTAGAATGGGTTACAATACCATTTCTAAGGATTTGGGGCTCTGCCAATCCACTGTCAGACAGATGGAGAAAGTTCAAGACCACAGTCACTCTACCCAGGAGCGGTCATCCTACCAAAATCTCTCCAAGAACAAACCGGAAAATCATCAAGGAAGTCACAAAGAACCCCAGAGTAACATCCAAGTATCTGCAGGCCACTCTCACCTTGGCTAATGTGAGTGTTCATGACTCAACTATCAGAAAAAGACTGAACAAGAATGGTGTTCATGGAAGGATAGCCAGGAGGAAACCACTGCTCTCTAAAAAAGAACATGGCTGCCCATCTGAAGTTCACCAAAGAGCACATAAATGATCCACAAGACTTCTGGAACAATGTTCTCTGGACAGACGAGTCAAAGGTAGAACTTTTTGGCCTCAATGAGAAACGTTATGTTTGGCGAAAACCAAACACTGCATTCAACACAAGAACCTCATCCCAACCGTCAAGCATGGTGGTGGGAGTGAGATGGTTTGGGGCTGCTTTGCTGCCTCAGGACCTGGACAGCTTGCCATCATTGACATAACCATGAATTCTGCATTGTATCAGAAGATTCTAGAGGAGAATGTCAGGCCATCTGTCCATGAGCTTAAGATGAACCAAAAGTGAGTCATGCAGCAAGACAATGATCCTTAAGATACAAGCAGATCTACAAAAGAATGGCTGCAGAAGAAGAAATTCTGAGTTTAGAATGGCCTAGTCAAAGTCCGGACCTAAACCCCATCGAAATGTTGTGGCAGGACCTGAAGCAAGCTGTCCATGCAAGGAAGCCCTCAAATGTCACCGAGTTGAAGCAGTACCGTAAGGAGGAATGGGCCAAAATTCCTTAAAACCGATGTGAGAGACTGACCAACAGTTACAGGAATTGCTGCTCAAGGGGGTGCCACCAGTTACTGAATATATTGAATGTTGAATCATTTGTGGATAAATAAATGTTGAAAAAGTATCATGTTTTTTTGTCATTTGTTTAATCAGGTTATCTTTATCTATTATCTATTATTAGGTTTGAAATATGTGAAATATGTGAAAATCCTAAGGGGTTCACAAACTTTTTCTCGGCACTGTAGACACATTGTTGCAGCCTGCCAGGGTGTGCTGAGATCACATCACTCATACTAGTACTCTGAAACCAAGACTCCTACGAATACTCGCACTTGGATTTTACTCAGATGATGTCATTGGAAGTGGGTGGGGCTAACCCCCAGAAATAATAGACAATCAATTTCTGGCCCTGATTTTCATTCAGAAAGTGACCATAAAGTGTTTTAAACAACACCCATGAAATGCAGATGACTTGTGGCTTGATGCAGTTCAACATCTTCAGTTTCTTTCCTTAGACATAATACAGGCTTTCTGCCATCTTTTGTATTTACTTGTCTCTAACCAACCTTGTCTCAACACACACAGCCCATGTGAGACTTGGGTAAAATAAAGGCTGAAGTGACCCTACTTAAAGCAACCAACAAATATAACCCACCAGGGGAGACTTGGGGTTTGATACAGCAAAGTAACTAGGTCTCCCGGTCCCGGTCTCCCAGAAACAGGTTTCAAGACAGTATTTCCTGTTTAAACAACCAGCTGCTTCCCCTATTGACTGACATGCCTTTGCAGCCAGTAACATGACCCAAAGTGAAGTGAAATAGCAACAGACTTCCTGATAGTAAGACAAGCAAACAGAGAACTTTGTTTGTTTTCCAAATGAAAATACACGTTTGCTTAAGATCTGTCAGCATTTGTGAGCTGTAGTTGTTATAATCCTTGCCTTTGGAATTTCATCCCAAGTCATATCAGGAATGCGGGCCAATAGCTTTTTCATTGGAGCTTTTAATATAAAGCTACCTGGGATGCTTTGCATGAAGAGCGCTAAATAAAATCAAACTGTATTGTACTGTACAGAGAATGGAAGTGTACACCAGGTACCATTTATGAAATTGTTTTTTTTGTTGTTGCTACAATTACTTTAAAAAACATCATTATCTGCTGGGATGTGTTCCAGGAAATGGGAAATTAGGCAGATAGAGAATTTATTAATACATTAAAGTATCCTCATCTGTCACTCTACAAATGCAATCTGGCAGTTCTGGAGTTTGTCCTTAGGTATTTTTGAAGAACAAGTTTAGACCTGCAACAATAACTAACAAGTATCTTAACCCTCCGTTGACATAACCCACAGTATAGTTCTATACAGCTCCTTAAATTTGAATGAAATGTCAAAAGAAGGGCTAATATACTGCAAGAAGAAACCATGTGAAAGCAGCCTTCATCTGAGCGAAACTGAACGAACGTGTTTATTTTGTTCAACAATCACCAACATTTTTTTTTTAAATCAAAGAAAGAAAGAAAGAAAGAAAGAAAGAAAGAAAGAAAGAAAGAAAGAAAGAAAGAAAGAAAGAAAGAAAGAAAGCTCATCTGCACTGTGCCGGTGCCGGTGTCTGTAAAATAAATCATAGTGAGCGACACATCACAAAGTACACTTTCCTCAATTAGAAACCACTGCTTTATATTGGTCTCAGTTGCATGTAATTAAACTCACTGTGGTATGCAGTGGTTTCATTTTTGACAAGGCCAAAAATGAAATATTTCCGGTGAAAGTTCCATAGGGTATATTTGCAGAAAGTAACGTGTCTATTGCCACATGTTGCCCCACTTGTGCAATTGTGCTTATTTTAAGGTATTTTTTTCAACTTTGAATCATAGGCTGTGGCCGAGATGGCTGTAGTGGTGACATCAGACCAGGGAAATGAAACCAAAACACAGGTACTAAGGGGTGAATCTGCCGCAGCAGAATATTTATTAAATATTTTAAAGAAAAATAATTTAAACAAAAACACACAAAAGAAAAGGGCAATTTGGCCACAATAAAACAAAAACACTTAAAAAAAGTCCAACTCTGGGATATCCATACATGGTCCACTTTGTTTTGCTGCTTTATTATCAAGGTATTAATCATATACAAGCAGCTAGTAGGACCTAATATGGACAAGAACCGTCTTCACTTCAGTATAAGGCATGCAAATCCTTTATTAATGTCCCATAACCTGTTAGTAAGGCATGTTTGAGAATAAGCATAATAAGTACCTAATAAACCCTTATTAGGTGGCTATACATGATGTATTATGTGTTAATTAGTCACAAATAAGTACATAATAAATGCCTAATATGTAGTGCTTTAAAATAAAGTGTTACCAACATATCTTACCATTTAACAGTGTTGTTTAACTTGCTCTATAGCCTAAGGCAAGAAAAAAAAATACATACCGGTGTAATAACCTTATCTAAGGAAATAATAGACTGTCACACAAGTATAGCACAGCAACTTGAACAGGAAAATCACATTGGGCTAAATTGTCAAAGCTACTGTATGTCCTCAAATTAACACTGCTGTTGAATAAACAACCCTGTTGAATAAACATAACTATTGAATAAACAACACTGTTGAATAAACACCACTTTGAATAAACGCTACACTCAGTTACCAGATTTGTAATAGATGCTACCCTTGAATAAATACCGCACTCAACAAGAAACAAATAAACAGGAAACAGATCTACCATATTGAACGCATTGCGCTACTTCTCCTCTCTTTGTGCAATAGATGATATGTGGATCCGCTGTTGTTAATCCACATGTTTTAGATGATCTCATTGTGGTCCCCCTGCTCAGTGTTTCCCATGCTTTCTTTATCCACTCCATCCTCTGAAGTGGAGTAGTGGCTCAAGGGTCTCCGTGTGCTGCTCAATCCTGAGCTTGTTCAGGGAGTTGCAGCCACTCCTTGTAGAATTCACGGTACTTTAGGGTCTGAGGTATTTTTGCCTGTTTTTTACTGTTGTTAGATTTGTCCCTATATCTCTTTAACTATAAAGGTTACAGTTACATGTCATACATGAAATGAATGTGCACACACTAGACTTCCATAACAAAAAAAGTTCAATAGTCTGAGACTCACCCTGTTCAATACAGATAACACAAACCACAGAAAAAAAGACTTTTTAGAAAAAAACATTATTTATTGTTTGTATAATTTATTATTTTTATTTTTTTTAACAAATTGGACAATAAATAAAGGAATTATGGACATATATACAAAAGAGACCAAAGCAACCAAAAAAAAAAACAACTTAACAATTCAAAAATGTGCAAAAGAAAAAAAAAACGCATTTAAATTGTTCGTCCCAGGGACCTGATCATGTGGCACAAGATGGAGCTATTCACTGTGGCTTGAATTGCCAGCAAGGTGGTAACCATGGCAACCTAACTGTAACAGCTCTTGCCTCGTGCATCTGATCCACAAACACGAAAATCAAATATATATTTATCGGAAAATAGGTCCTTGTGCCTTCGATGTCGCCCTTTCTCTTATTTTGTAAAGATTTTGTGTGAAAATGTTTTTTTTTTTACTGTACCAAGTAAGGTTTGTCTTACAGTGCAAAACACTCATACGAACATTAGAACATGAGAAAGTTTACAAATGAGAGGAGGCCATTCAGCCCATCTTGCTTGTTTGGTTGTTAGTAGCTTATTGATCCCAGAATCCCATCAAGCAGCTTCTTGAAGGATCCCAGGGTGTCAGCTTCAACAACATTACTGGGGAGTTGGTTCCAGACCCTCACAATTCTCTGTGTAAAAAAGTGCCTCCTATTTTCTGTTCTGAATGCCCCTTTATCTCCCCTGGTCCTTGTTTCTTTTTCAGGTCAAAAAGTCCCCTGGGTCGACATTGTCTATACCTTTTAGGATTTTGAATGCTTGAATCAGATCACCGCGTAGTCTTCTTTGTTTAAGACTGAATAGATTCAATTCTTTTAGTTGCATATGACATGCCTTTTAAACCTGGGATAATTCTGGTTGCTCTTCTTTGCACTCTTTCTAGAACAGCAATATCCCTTTTGTAAGAAAGCATAATTGATGGCTATCTTCTAATGGTCCAATACCGGAAATCACAAATAGGACCTCATTTTAAAGCTCTGATTCTCCCCTTTCCGATGGTGTAGCAGGGCTGTCTCACACAGTGCCTGAGTAAAAATATTTAAAGGGCCGGCAGGTTTTTTAACATTAAGCGGCTCCTATAGAGTTAAATGGAGCATTCCAACAATCATCAGCTGGCTGGATCAACTTGGTGCAGCCACTAGGAATGAAAGCCTTTTTTGTTTTGCCTGCTTCACGGTTGTGCAGATGTCACTGGTTAAATGATAGCTGTATGCAACCCATACATCGAATGAACGCCACCCTTGAATAAATGCAGCAGCTCTTTCAGGCAATTTAAAATAAACGCTGCTGCATTCATTTGAGTTTTAACTTTGGAACTTGTGAGTAGTCTTAAGTGGTTTCTTGTTTGTAATGGTGTTTTTTTTTTCCTTTCAGATAAAAATTGCGCTAATAACGATTTGGAGAAGATTTGGAGAATCTAGCGTGTAACTTAAATTCATAAACTCTGGGTGTGTGGTTTATTTAAACTGATCTCCTTGCTGATCATTGCTACCCGGCTTTTAAACAAATCTGTATTTGTATGGGCAATCCGGCTTTTATTTTATATCAATCAATGATGCATGTACAATTAATCTACTGACCTGCGAGATGGTGGAGCAACCTCACTGGCAGTGCTCAACCAGACACTGTGTTTGTCTACTTTAACTATTTCAACACTGCTGGCATTACACAGGTCTAGGAAACAGAACTCCACTCAACACTGCAGAGCGCTCTAGTGGTGTAGGAAAGAGAACTCCACTCAACACTGCAGAGCTCTCTAGTAGTATTGGAAAGAGAACTCCACTCAACACTGCAGAGAGCTCTAGTAGTATAGGAAAGAGAACTCCACTCAACATTGCAGAGCGCTCTAGTGGTGTAGGAAAGAGAACTCCACTCAACACTGCAGAGCTCTCTAGTAGTATAGGAAAGAGAACCACTCAGCACTGCAGAGCTCTCTAGTAGTATAGGAAAGAGAACTCCACTCAACACTGCAGAGAACTCTAGTAGTATAGGAAAGGGAACTCCACTCAACACTGCAGAGCTCTCTAGCAGTATAGGAAAGAGAACTCCACTCAACACTGCAGAGCTCTCTAGTAGTATTGGAAAGAGAACTCCACTCAACATTGCAGAGCGCTCTAGTAGTGTTGGAAAGAGAACTCCACTCAACACTGCAGAGCGCTCTAGTAGTATAGGAAAGGGAACTCCACTCAACACTGCAGAGCTCTCTAGTAGTATAGGAAAGAGAACTCCACTCAACACTGCAGAGCTCTCTAGTAGTATAGGAAAGAGAACTCTGCTCAACACTGCAGAGCTCTTAGTAGTATAGGAAAGAGAACTCCACTCAGCACTGCAGAGCTCTCTAATAGTATAGGAAAGAGAACTCCACTCAACGCTGCAGAGCGTTCTAGTGGTGTAGGAAAGACAGATGGGAGGTAACAGTAATATGCAAAAAACCGAAACATTACACTTTTCTGGGAAATGTGGGTTCAGTTTTACAATAGACAACTAAGCCTGCAGGCACTGTAATGATCTATTATATGTCTAAACAATGCCAGACACGCCCAGAATGATTTGCATAGCAGTACTGTAAATATTGTTGTAAAGCATTGACACTAGACAGTGGATCACATTAACGAGCCGGTATTCTTTTTTTATTATTACTCTATAATTAAACATCCTTATGAACCATTCTCCAGCGCATAGCAGTACACAGTGTACATGTGAATCCCTGCCAAAGCAAGCCTGAAACACACATTACTGTCACAGATTCTGTGGTCGTAGCTGTAGGCCATTGAGACCATTCATACAGATGAAGATCTTGTAGTGACATGACTTCTCTGATATCATGAGGTCAGGGTGGTTCACTGCTACAGTTTGTATAGCCTTTAGTAGAGAAAGGTGCGGTAAAAGAACACGGTTTAAACGTTATGCAACCTATTAGGGCTGCTGCAGCTGGAACACTTGGCAAAACCTAAACCAGAGAATACAGGAAATGTCTGGATAGTATCTTCCATGCTGTAGGGCAAATACTGTAACTTAGATCTAATGTAAAAAAAAAAAACATTTTTCAGTACTTTATTTTTAGAGTCGACAGTAAAACTGGCCACCAAGAAGAACCCACTAAAAAAGTAATGCTAACTCGAGTAATTTAAAAACATGGAAACGGACGTCTGGGAGGGCAGCTGGAGCACGTTCCTGGGTTATGTGGTTCATCGAAACGTGGCAATAGTTTGCTGGAAAAGATTTATATTTAATGTAAAAAATGTTCCAAAAAGTGCAGGAACCCAGGTGCATTCCGGCAGGACTCAAGCACTGATACGTACACATAATTACAATGTTATTATGCATAGTTACAATGTATTTAATGTGTACATTTTTTGCATGATATAATCCTAATCCTAACTCTAACCCTAACCATAATCCTAACCCTAAAGGCTGCTACACACCAGACACAATGCGACAGGCAAAAATATGCAGTGATGTGACAAAATGAATAGAACACATACTTTTGATAAGTATATTTCACACCACAGGTGACACGTGGGCAACACCAACATGATACTGGAGTGGGGAGTGACAGAGGGAACATAATTTGACATTCTAAACAGAGAGAAAATTGGAGCTCACAAAGGCAGACACCTGAAGGACACCTTTTAGCTCGCTGACATCTGCTTGGTCATGGGAACTGAGGACGCATACTGAACCTTCAGTATTCCTGAGCTGTGGTGAGGGGGGGAAATAATTGGACATTTTAAATTGGGGAGAAAATCAGGGGTAAAATAATAGGGCATTAAATTTAAATAATAAAATAAAAAATAAAATGAAAGTTATTGGTGCAGCTGTATATCATTTGTGAAATCACTATTCAATTGTTTAAAACAGCTTCAGTATATATCCTCTGCCATTAAACTATTTTCTACAGGGAGCAATGGAGGGGTCAAGCCAGAACTTGCATAACTGGTAAGTTAAGTCACATGACTCACATCTCCCGCCAGTCAGTAGTCCTCTTGATGCAATAAAAAGAGCATTAGGAACATCTTCTATTACAAACGACTTCTTTAAGAAGGCTAAACATGCTGACAAAGACGACAGCAACAGACAGCGCATCAACTACGACTGTGGACACAAGCACAAAGCCACTGACACACAGACACGTAAATAAAATAAAGCATTCTGACAAGATGGAGAAAGACACATTGTGGAAATACTTGTAGAAATTAGATAAATGCATTACCTGTTATGTATGTTACTAGAAGTTCAGTATACAAATAAAATGTGAATTTGTATAATAATTCTTGCTTAAGAAAATGCTAACGATTTTTTGATGGGCTTTGGCAATGTCAGTAGGTGATGAACAAATATATATATCGACCGCTAAGGAAGCTCAGTGCCCCATATTTTTGATTGTGTGAATATTGGTGTTGGCTTTTGCTGTGGAAGTGGCTGCTCTGATTCTGAATGAATGAGGAATATAGAATTGCGGAGGCAGGCCTGCTCGGACGACAAGGGTAGCAAGATGAGAGGAAAACCAGTGGCGGGATATAATTGTGCGGGAGGAGTTGATGAACAGTGGGTCTGATGGGAATAATGGTTTCTTAGTGGAGATGTCCTTTGACATGGATTAGTAGGGGCATACTGGCGAGTCGATTTTTGAGAGCTGAATGAAATGTCCTTGATGAATTTGGTCAGTTTTAGAGGTGCGGAGCCAGATGAGGAAGTGTGAGTCCGGGAACAGGGAGAGGTCGCAGGAACAAATGCCTGATGCAGGGAAGCTGGAAATTGATGAGGCGGTGAACTCGGAACATCTGAGAAAGCCAAAGAAGGCTGTTAAACACATGGCTTCCATAACCAGGTCCTCGAAGGGGGAAAAACAGCCTTTCTGGAGCATTGATATTAAGGAATATAAGAGGTTGGGGGTTCTCGAGAATACCTCAGATAGTTAGACGTACTGCAGGGATGGATAGGATCGTTGGAGAAGATACCGACATTAGGTGGTAGGAATATTGGATTCCAAAGATGTATGATTTAATATTGGATTCCAAAGATGTATGATTTAATGGTGATAGAGCCAGGTGGAGAGAGTCTCTTGCATAAACAGTGAAGACTAGGATGCAGTCTTGGTTGAATAGGTTGAATACGAATTTGAGTGCAAAATGTTGTAAATGCTGACCAGCCGGTAGAGTAAGATGATTTGGTGGCAGGGGCAAAGGCTGTGGCCATGTTGTGTTGGGCAGATTGCAGGAGGTTGGAGATTGAACAGGGTGCAGTGGACTGGCGTCATTAGTGTGCAGTGGCCTGCTATAGAGAGCAGAGATCTGCCGAAGTGAGTGAAAAGAAACTCACTGCAAGTTTAAGCTGCATGAAGCACCTACTTGGGATTGCAGGAGATTGTTGCACAATTGTTTGCTGCCTGGAATTTTTGATAGGGCGTCGATATTGGTCTTAAGGTCAGTGGAGAATCCAATGGGTAAAGATGCAGCACTTCTGCTAAAGCTGGAACGATTGTGGGTGTGGAGCTAACAGTAAGTTTGCTTGTCATTTGGGTAGAGATCTGCTTGGCACCGGAGAACTTAATGTTTGTCACGGATTGAAGATCTGTTGGGTGGGGCTGAAGGGTGGAAAGAGTTTGGATCTGATAATCATGCAGTAAAGCGTGGAGGGGTGGCCTACTTTAAAAGAACTGGAAGCTGCTTTTGGACAAAGGGAGGTAAAGTGTGCTGTGGATGCGCAAACACCACAGCCGTTGGCTCGCAGACCGCTGAAAATGCAGTTAAAAAGATCCAGATCCGGCGAAGACCAGTCGACAATGTGGTTATTTGCTGATAGAATGGAGGCAGCTTTAGCTGAAAAGGCCTTGTGGTACTTAAAGAACATGGTACCCCCGTATCAGAGAGTTCCACTATATAGAAAAGATATTGATCCAGCTCAAGATAGCGGTGAGGATAGACTGAGAAGAGAACGTCACGATAGATTCAGAGTTAGATTTTTAAGAAGGCGTGGATCGCAAAGATTTGAGGGTAACTGACAAATCCTCACAGTCCACAACGTGGTGATCCAGAAACTCAGACGTGGCAATCAGAATAGAAACTAAATTAACGTCTTTACCTTCTATGATTTGCTGCCGAATATTTGGAGAGAGAGAGTGGTGCCTGACAGTGGAGGCTGAATGGGAACCAGATGCAATTGCAGATGAGAGATTGTATTCAGGGATTGGGATGGTGGGGACTGAGGTTGAGGTACAGGAAGCGGAAGCCACTGCAGGACTGGAAATCAGAGATAAAGTAGGAATAGCTGCTGTTGTTGTTGAAGTTAGGCCGCGGCTTTGGTGAAGGTGAAGGAAGGGGTCCTCTGCTGAAATGGAGAATCAAGCCGGTTCTGAAGGAGCTGATGCAATGTGTGGAAAGGGCGAGGGGCATCTGCCTGCTGCTGCTTGCAAACGAGGAGGGAAGACAGGCTCGGATGATCCAGCATTGCAGTAAAGGTTGAACAGAGAGAGCCAATCGCGGCTGACAGGAATATTAATTCCTTTATCAAATAAAGCTTTCAGGAGTTTGGCAATTGGCAAGTCTTTATAATGAAGCTATAATGGAGGTTGAGTAGTGGACCGTTGTTTTGAATGGCGTGGTTGCTGAGCTGGAGACTGCATGTTTGTAGAGACCGCAGGTAATGGAGCCGCTGCAGTGAAAGAGAAAGAAGCTGCAGGATGAGATGTATCTCGAGAGCAGGTAGGAAAAATAATTTCTTGCTCAGAGTCATCCGAGTTGGACGAGAGAACAAAGCGACTAGGTTTTGGCATCTTTCTCGAAAGAAAATAAGGCGCAATTAAAGAGTCTATACGTTAGCTACAAAGCGAAAACACTGGACAGGGGAAGTGTGTTAGATTGTGGCTTAAATAGAAAATTATTAATGATAGACATTAATTAGGCAGTTCCAACTCCCGCCCCCTGAATCTCGCTAGTTGCTAACATGTCTGTAATGTTTGTTTACGAGATTGTGCTTCAGTTCATTTGATTTCAGATCATGTATTTTTTTATCTTTTCTCTTTTACACAAAAACATTATGTTTATGTATTTCCCAGTTGCAGAGTTTTTGGGTGTTCAAACCTCAGATACAGGTGAGGGGGTGCAGTCCAGGGGGCCAACCCCCTCATATTTATAGCCTTTGTTGTCTTGGCACATGTGGATTGATCGCCTGATCACCGTGTTTGCAAACCGGCTGCGCTCCATCCATGCATTTTTAAGCCAATCATAGCCAGTCCTGGCTGACGGCTGGCTGCTACTGCGCATGTGCACGCCGGATTTGGGCGCTCGCAATTCTGAGCGAGTGCAGCCTGGCTTCAGCCCATTAAACAGATGGGATGAATGGCATTGTTGATGTGCCGGTGTCACGGGGGAAATGAAATGCACATCACCCAGAAGAAGGGAAGCGCAATTCATTAATAAGAGTGTGGGTTCAGCGAGCAAATAAACACTGTTAACCGGCCACCCCTGGTATTTCCCTTTTGTGCAGGTTCATAATGGAACAAAAACATGAAGTTCGCACAAGACAGATTTCTATTTTGACGCTTCACAGCGTATTATTAATGTGTTTTCCCACATCCATAATAAATCATTTTCATTTTGGTAAATTAAGTGGTATTAAGTTATTCTGTCGTTATTATTTTTTGTTGCTATCAATCAGTCCTGTCCTATCAGTGTGATATATCTGCCTGTTTAGGCAATTTTCGACTGAATTTGCCAGGTCAATTCATTGAAGTTGCTTGCAAACAGTGTGTGTGCTGGGAACGAGTGGAGATTAGAAGCAATACACAGAATATTTAATTGCGACTTTCTGATATGAATTAAGAAGCTCTAAAAGTATGATTATAACTTATATGACTATTATTTTTCATTTGTTTTTGTTTTCAGTAAACTCAAGTATAAGTATTTTTCAAGAATGCAGTTTTAGAAATGTATTTCTACAGTGCTTAAAAAACTTAGAACATGGTTTAAAGTAGTAAAGA